>RXON01000173.1:0-65485 GCA_009667805.1 Leptobrachium leishanense
AGTTCGAGTTCGGGTTCGGGATATGGGAAGTTCGGGTTCGGCCCCGAACTGAACTCGGGGGGTGTTCGGCTCATCCCTATCACGCACCTCTTAGTGTCATACTGGCAGATGGGACTTTGAGCGTCTCTCGCCCCCCTTGGCGCCTGCCTGATTCTCTGTTACTCCGTGAGGACGTAGTGACGGAGATAGATTTGGCTCGCTCACATTTTATAATAGATAATGACCCCTCACTTTATCAACCGGATCTTCTTTGGTTTACTCATAAAGCTGTCCTCAGAGGCCGTTTGATAGGTCTCCAAGCAGCTCATTATAAACGTTTACGTAACCAAATGGCGGATTTAACCACAGCTCTTTCGGACCTTGAACGTTCACATAAAGTGTGTCCAGACCTATCAATCTGGAATAAATTGGTAGCTGTCAGAGGCGAACTAAACTCTTTACAGACAGAGAGGGCACTAGGTGATCTTCAGCGGGTTGGTCAGTTGTTTTTCGAAAGTGGGAATAAACCGGATGCCATGTTAGCTCGTAAACTGCGTGCTGTACGCAAGCGAAATTTCATTGCGAAAATTAGCCGCCCTGGGAATACTCCTGCGCTGGATCCGGCTTCTATTGCAGATGCTTTTGCGCAATATTATGCCACTCTTTATGATGGGACCACAGCGGCTTCAGACGCGCAGTGCCTAGATAAGATTAGATCTTACCTACATCAACTCCCCCTCCGCTCTTTAACTCCGCAACAGGCCAGCGAATTAGCCTCCCCGGTTACTACAGAGGAAGTTCTCCCGCTCTTAAAGGATCTCAAACCATCTAAGGCCCCGGGCCCTGATGGGTTTAGCCCCGTTTATTATAAAAAATTTAGAGTTCAGTTGGCCCCTTTATTAGTGAACATGTATAATGGATTTCTGAAAGGCAAAGCTCCACCTCAAGAACTGTTAGCGGCCTCCAATGTTGTAATCCCGAAGGAGGGGAAGGACCCTTCTGCATGCGCTAGTTACCGCCCAATATTGCTACTTAATGTAGACATAAAAATTTATGCAAAGCTACTTGCACTCCGCTTGAGTCGCCACCTACCATTTTTAGTGCACCCGTATCAAGTAGGTTTCATCTCTTCCCGAGGTGCTCCAGATAACATTCGCCATACGGTTGACTTAATCTCAGTAGCACATACTACTCAACAATCTGCCCTTTTGCTTTCTCTCGACGCTAAGAAGGCTTTTGATCGCGTAGACTGGACCTATCAGTTCGACTTCGGAGCTACTATGATCCGAAGTATTCAGGCACTACACGCGTCTCCTATGGCTTCAGTTACAACCATGGGAGGGAAGTCAAAATCATTTCCTATTCTTAATGGTACGCAGCAAGGCTGTCCTCTGTCCCCACTTTTGTTTGTCCTCTGCCTGGAACCCCTGGCCGAGCAAATACGTCAGCACCTGGACATTACAGGGATCATGGTGGGCGACGCATCATATAAATTGGGCCTCTTTGCAGATGACACTCTTCTCACAATAACCCAACCTCAAATTTCGCTACCATATTTATATAGTTGTCTTAATTCTTTTGGTGCTCTCTCTGGCTATAAAATAAATATTTCTAAATCAGAAGCACTTAATGTTTCGCTATCTCAAGATATGACACAACTTCTTAAAAACACATTTGCCTTTAGGTGGTGTTCTCACCGCATTCAGTATTTGGGCGTCTACGTTACTTCCCACCTTAACCAATTGTATGCAGCCAATTATCCCGACATGATTAAACATATCAAATCTTTGCTCCATCAGTGGTCCTCCTACTCTATCTCTTGGATGGGACGCATATATGCTCTTAAGATGACAGCTCTCCCAAAGCTTCTATACCTCTTTCGCACACTACCCGTGCCTCTTCTACCGACCATGTTACCTGACCTTCAATCGGCTTTCTATCGCTATGTTTGGCAGGGGAAAAAACCAAGAGTCTCCAGGACCGTTTTGCGCCGACCAAAACAGCGTGGGGGCCTGGCAGTCCCGGAACTTACACTATACTATGAGGCGACGCAACTAACTCAGCTCCTTCAATGGTCCTCGAGACAAGGCAGTGATTGTTGGGTAGATATTGAGACCAGGTCTGTCTTTCCGGCTTGCTTATCACAGCTGCCCTGGAGACAGATCTCCTTGACCGAACGGAAGAGATTATTGCCTACTTCCATTCACTCACTTAATTTGTGGTCCAAGGTTCAATTTAGGGCGTCTCTTACTACACTGGGCTCTGGGATGATCCCTTTGAGGGATAACCCCCTTTTTCCGCCATGGTCTGGGAGAGAGGGACGAGCGTTTCAGTGGTGGCAGAATTATGGATTCACGACCCTGGGCTCAGTGCTCTTTCAAGGGAAATTCCCCTCTGGGGAGTATTATAGAGAATCTCACGATATTCCGTTGAGGGAATTTCACCGTTACATTCAATTACGGCACTTTATCCACAATCGTTTTACTTCAGGTATCCCTACCACCACACCGTTTGAAAGCCTGGCGATGAGGAGTTCGAGTACGGCTGGGGCGATCTCTCTACTTTATGCACTGCTCCTTTCCCCATCACTTGATAAACCATGCTCATATCAACAGCTGTAAGAGAGGGACGTTGGTCGCCCTATTCCTCGGGAGGAGTGGGAGGCGTTGATGGAGTCCTCCATGGGGATAACCACCTGTACCTTGGTGAAAGAGAACTGCTACAAACTTCTTTCCAGATGGTACCTGAACCCTGCTAGACTACAAAGAATCTACCCGGGTTTGTCTGGCCTCTGTACTAGAGGTTGTTGCCATCGCGGAACGTTTTACCATATGTGGTGGGAATGTGGGCATGTTACCGTTTTGTGGTCCTCAGTTTTTATGCTACTTTCACACACTATTGGTCTACAGATAGTCCGTCCCATCACTACGGGCTGTCTCGTTACTCCCTTAAATTGGTCCATCGAGTTTGCACGGCTTCACGCATCTGCATAGCGCGTTCATGGAAAGTGACCCTTCCCTCCGTAGCGGAGGTGGTGTCAAAAGTGTGGTATATCTATAAGATGGAACTCTTGACAGCGCAACTACACGATACCATTCCGCAGTGCACTAAGATATGGGAACCGTGGCTTGCGACACAACCGGTTCCATGATTTATGCATTATTTATTTGACCAGGAGACCATGATTTATTTATTTTTTTCCCCAACCCTTGTGTTTTTTTTTTCTTTTTTGACTTTTGCAATTGTTACTTATTTCTTTTTAAGGCACTGCTTTGCTTCGTGGTTAGAATGCTGATTTAGCTTAGTTTGTTTATTGATATTTTGTATTACTTCCCAAAGTACTGGCTTGTTTTCTGTGCTTCACTTGGTGCCTTGTAGCAGTTTCTTGTGTTATTTATAAAATCAATAAAATTGTGTTATAAAAAAAATAATAATATTAAAGATATTCCATTTATTACAGTGAAACCTGTGCAATTCAACTGTTTAAAGTTTGTCAAACTGAGACACCAAAAATCAGGTCATTACACTGAAATTTCGGTGCAATTTGGCGTTCTGTGAACAGACGAATCATTAGTTCTCTATTGAACAATTTCGGTGCTGCCGAATTGCACCAAATTCCACCATATTTCCCTGTCAATTCGACTGTATTTGGGGAGTTGCCAGCTTTGTGAATAGACAAATTACCCCAAAATCACAGATACAGTGACATTCACTGTTCGGTGCAATTCGGTGGCAATGTCAGTGCTTAGAGCACGAAATTCCAACGGAATTTCCTTGCTCTTTCGCTCCCCGCAGCTCGGGAAATCTAATTCCCAGACCTTGCGATGAATTCAGCATTCACCGCAGGGTCCCCGAAGTGAAAGGAAATGCCGCTGACCGCATCAGAAAAACCGCCGCAAAACTGGTAATTCAAACGGAAAACACCGCCGCAAAACCGTCGAAAAAATGCCAAACGCACCCGACGAACCGCTGCAAAACCCCCGAATGCATCTAAAAAAAAAAACAAAAAAAAAACACAATCCGCCGAACCGAGTGCCGACCAGAAGCCGGAAAAAGACGTCAAGCCAACGAACGGGGGCAAAAAATAAAAACACTGCAACTTTTAAAAGCTGTTTTCAAAGCAGAATACTGTGCGGAAATGTCTGGAATTAACATATAAAGGTCCTATGAATAATAATAAAAAAATCTGTTACAGAAAAAAATGCGATATTTAAAAAAATAAAATAAACAATATTTTAAAAAAAAAGATATCACCGAAAAAATCCCCCCAAACATGCATGTTTTATTACATATTGAATAAAAACGGGAATATTTTTAACTTTGAAGCCTATGGGATTCGCTTGAATAAACCTGCCGAATGAAACCACCGAACATCAGGGCATTAGGGGAACCTTTCACTGCTGTTCAATGTGAATAGATTAACCATTGCTTCTCTATGGGGGATTTCACTGACGCCGAACAGGCACCGTATTTCACTGCTGCCGAACAGGCACCGTATTTCACTGCTGCCGATCAGGCACTGTATTTCGCTGCTGCCGAACAGGCACTGTATTTTGCTGGCAAATCACCAATATTTGGGAAACTGCCTGCTCTCTGAATAACCGAATGGCCATGAAATTGCACCGTACGGGGAAACTCACTGTTCGGTGCATTTCCGGGGCCAGTTCGTCTCTCTCTGATTAATCCCTTTATAGTTTTTTTATTACTATATATTATATATTTGTTCTGTATATCATAGCTAGTCTTTTTCACTGTAGCGTTTTGCTCCTGAGGGAACGTCGACTCGTCTGTGCATGACTGAAATGACAATAAAGTTGATTGTGATTGCTGGTCAGGAAGATGTAAAGTTGTAGTGTCCTAATAAAGTTTTTTTAAATTATTTTAAAAGCTACATTACCGCAGTGATGATCGCTTTACAGAAGGACTGTGTTACCCGGTGACGCACCTATGCTCCGTACAGCCTTGGGCGCTAAAAATGTCACTTTGCTCTTGATCTTAGGCTGGGGTCAGACTAGCGCACTTTTAACGTGCGTTCTGGCGCACTTAATCACGGCCGCACTAGCAGCAAATGACGGGCAATAACGGCCAATATACGAAGTACGGCCGCAAGAAAGTCCGGCTGCGCAACGCAAGTGGAAGATAAACGCATTTTTTCGAGAACGCACAACCGCTAGTACGGACGTACAGAGTGCGCTGCGTCCACTAGCGGCGTGTGTGCGTGATTTGGAGACGTCAGACACTGTTCATGTCCAGCCTACATAACGTCCAGACACCCAAAGTTTCCTGTTTTGGATCCGTAAAAAGTCACGCACAAAAATGCGCATCGTATGACCGTTTAAGCGCTTTCTGTGAAAAAACACGTCAATGCGTTCGGACGCACTTTTTGACGTTCGCGGGGAAAAATGCTTTCGTTTGACCCTAGCCTAAGTGTTTTATTTACAGCGAGCGATTCCGTACAGAGTTTAATATGGTTTACAGCTCGGCTGCCAAACTTCGGGCCCCCCGATGTTCCTCAACTACAACTCCTGTGATTCACTGGCCATCTATTGCATTGAAGGAATTCTGGGAATTGTAGGCATTGATATCTGAGTGGGTGGGGAGTCTGACAGCCCTGGTTTACAGACTCATTTCTGGGAGTTTTATTGCTCTGCAGCTCTGTTATACACCCGCACACCTCGAATATATTGAACATCTAAAAGATTATAGGATATAAGGATATAAAATGCTGCCTCCACCTCCAAATTGCTGCCGTAGATCCAGGTCTAGCTGGCCTCGAACACAAATTGGGGTTAGTTTTGGGATTATTTTGGGATAAACCTTGGGATTATCCCCTTTCCTAAACACCTTTATTACGGTAAACACAGTTACCCACAATATATGTTGGTTGCTGATAAATTGGCCACCGAATTGCACCAAATGGTGAATTTTCCTGTGCGGTGCAATTTTGGGGCAAATATTGGCAAATTGCCAGCGAAATACGGTGCCTGTTTGACGGCAGTGAAATCCCCCATAGAGAAGCAATGGTTAATCTATTCAGAGACACCGAACAGCAGAGAAATGTCAGTGAAATGAAACCCTGATTTTCGGTGATTTCATTCGGTTTAATCAGGCGAATCCCATTGGTTTCAATGTAAAAAAAAAATCCCCATTCTTATCAATTTTTTATTCAACCGTTTATTCTTTTCATTTGCAGCAAAAAGTCTCTTTATCCATTTATTCTTTTAGGTATTTTTTGGGATTTTGTCAAAAATTTGATTCCGATTTTTTTTTTTTATTTGTTCTGTAACAGACCTTTTTATTTTTATTCATAGGACCTTATCCGTTAATGTCAGGCATTTTCATGCATTATTTTTTTTTAAAAGCCTTTTAAAAGTTGCGGGTTTTTTTTCCCATGTTCGTTTACCGTTCAGCGGTTTGTTCGGCTGGTCATTGGCTGTAGTTGGTGTGTCGTCGGCTGTGTTCGGGGGGTTGAGGATGCGTTCGGTGGTCTGTTCGGCAGATCGGCAGCTGCATTCGGTGGTTTGTTCGGCGAGTTTATCGGTGGTTTTTAGCGGATCCATTCAGCGCACTTTGGGGACCCTACGGTGAATGCCGAATTGAGAGAATTGAGGTCGCCGAAGCGTGCCAAATGAAAGAGCACCGAAATTTCAGTGCTCTTTGAATTACCCCTACACATTCTGTCTCTGAAAGTCAGGATGCTGCACGTAGCAGGGGTTGTGATCACTTTCCTACCTGTAGAAGGTATGTCCCAGCGTAAAGGGTCACAATCCACAAGCTGCGTGGTGTCCTTATTGACAGCCAAGAAGGCTGTGAGAGAGGAGATCACCCCAGACTGGAGGCTGGTCTCCAGGATCCTCTTCTTGGTCTCCTCCGAATCAGAGAAGTCCCTGTCCTCCAGTTCAGAGATCAAAGTCTTGGCCGCCAGTCTGTGGATTGTGGGTCTGATGGGAGAGGATAAATGAAGGGGTTAACTCACTTTCTCTGGGAAGAGTTTTCAAGCTCCCTCTATTTTATCTCATTTTCCACCCCTTTCCAATGTCTTGTTCGTACCAACATACCATGTGACGTCTTGTTTATAACTTTCTGTCACGCCCAACTTTCCTAAGACCACCTATCTAGAGATCGGCAAAACGGAGGCTCCCGAGTGTCTGTGTGTTTAAACCCACCTCTTGTACCGCATTGGAGTAAGAGCTGACAATATGCTTAAATACCATAAATACCATACTTGGACTTCGGGGTGCGTGGGCATGGAAGCATATTTGTAGGGTGCAGGACTCGAGACATAATCGATATTGGCCATTGCCCTCTCTTGTGTGCAGAATGTTGGTATGATTGTGTCAGGGATTGTACCTGGGTTGGACAGAAATGGCATGATTCTGTGCGGTGATGTGCCAAAACAGGGGTCTATGGTAGGTGGTGAGTTTGCTGCAGGAGGCAGATGGACAGGAAACGTATGGGACTAGGCAATAGGGGAGTAGGGACCTTGGAAACACACAGGATACTGGGAGGGTATTGAGATACAGGAGGCTGGTAACAATCGGCTGGGTGGAGTAGAGGTAACATCACTACTCTACAACCGTGGAGACACAGGTTCGAATCCCGGCAAGAGCACCTCTCCAGTAAGTGTCCTTGGGCAAGACACCTCACGGTACACACTCACCACCCAGGACATGCTTGAAAACAAGAGAAATCTCAATGTATCCTTCCTGGTAAAATACTTTAACAAAAAAAACAATGATGAGGTTGGGGTGGGGTTCCAGATTTCACAGAAGCCACAGCAGAGGTCCTCTCTCTTCTATGAGTGGATAGCTACTAATGCTGGAGTAAGGAGCAGAGGGGGCGTGGAACCTTTATTCAAACACAGGGGTGTGGTGTATGTGTTTGGTGTTTTTAACTGTGTTGATGCTACATCACAGCACTGGAAAAATAAACAGGATAGGCATAAAACAGGACTTGAAGGGGGCTGCCCAGGCATAGTTCAGGAGCCTGACAGATTGTGATTATGCAAGAATGTCATTGTCTGTGTGTATCTGTTTATATTTGAATAGGTTGTATCTGCTGTCTGTAATCTGTTTGTCAGTCATGATTCCCATTGTCTGGCCTCAGTAGAAATGTTAAGTAATGTTTAACTCTCTGCCTAATGTAAATCTGTTTCAATCCAATTAGGTTACACAAAACCTCCCCTAGAAGATGTTGTGATTTTGTGAATGTAAATGACCCCTGTTTGACCACATAAATATCTGTGCTTGTTTCCAATAAAACCAGTTCCATTCTAACCCTGAAAGACCTCAGATCTACAGCCACGCCTTATTTCTGGGGGGTGCTAGGAGGTGCAATGTGTCCCGTTCCTTAAGCTTCGTCTAAGGACTGGAGGAAGGCACAGGAGTCTGCCTGGATAGAACATGGGGGTCCTGCAAGGAAGCGGCTTTGGCAGACGTGACCCTGTCGGCAGTGGCGTAGCGTGGGTTGTCAGCGCCCGGGGCCAGCCAAAAATTGTGCCCCCCCCCCCAACCTGTGGACACGTTAGCATGCCCCGATTCCCTTCCACCATTACGGCATTGAACCCCTTAACTGTGATACAATGTAATGTGCAGAGTGTATGAGTGTATCAGAGAGCTCCACAGCAATAAAACCCACAGTAATGTGCAGCTCACACATGGATATATTTGCCCCCAGTAGCTCAAACATGAATATCAGGGTTATTCAGGGTTAGCTCAAACATGAATATATTTGCCCCCAACAGCTCAAACATGAATATATTTGCCCCCAACAGCTCAAACATGGATATATTTGCTACCAGTAGCTCACACATGAATATATTTGCCCCCAGTAGCTCAAACATGAATATATTTGCCCCCAGTACCTCAAACATGAATATATATTGTCCCCCTCCCCCCCATGCTCACCGACTCTGAGGGCCTGCGGGTCGGTGGGGGGGGGCGGTTTTGGGCATCATAGTGGACCCCCGCTGGTTTCCCTGTGATGGACATCAGTGACAGTGCTCTTAACAGGCAGCCAGCGGCGCACTCTGTAAATGCCGCGGTGGCACCTGCAGCCCAGTTTAAGCACGATGCACTGGCGCCGCCCCTCACATGACACGTCACGTGAGGGGGCGGTGCAGGCGCCATCGTGGCGTTTCCAGACTGCGCCGCTGGCTGCCTGTGTGCACTGCTGAGCACCACAGGGCAGGGAAACCAGCGGGGGCCCACTATGGTGCCCCTGGCGCCCCCCCAAAAAACTGCGCCTGGGGCCACTGCCCCCCCCCACGCTACGCCACTGCCTGTCGGGGTACAGAGATCTGCACCAAACACAAAAGATCCTGGACTCAGGCAGCTGCAATTCATGAATATATTCAGCAGGGTAGCATCTCACCACCACGGAACAGTGACGTTTCGGCCACAGACGGCCTTAATCATACAATTTGAAATGGACATGGCAACTTCAATTTAAACCACTCTGATCCAATCACATTGAAGCCCTCATAATGAGGGGGTGTGTGCCATTGTCCAACACAAATAAATACAAAACGGAATTTTTTCCTTTTCACATTTGTAATACACATAAAACATAATAGAAATAAAAATAAAACAATAAACCATACATAAAAAGAATTCTTACTCAACCATAAAGGAGCAAGCACGTTATCAATGTGACCTAATGAAGAAATACATGGGGACAAGAAAATATAGATTCTCATATTCAATAATACTAAAGGAGTATAACTAACTACACCCCACCAACAAGATACTAATAGCAAAGATGCAAGTCAAATTCCCTATTAAGGCCCTTCGGCCACAAAGTATCCAGAACATGTATCCAGCGTTTCTCTTTTTGTTTTAACAATCTGATCCTGTCCCCTCCTCGTCGTAAGGCTGGGACATGATCAATGATCTGAAATCTTAATTGGGCTATATTATGTGTGCAAGCCAGGAAATGTTCGGGGACCGGTAAATCCCTACGACCCGTCCTAATAGTTGACTTATGTTTCGTGAAACGTTCTTTCATTTTCATTGTGGTTTCACCCACATATAATAAGCCACAAGGGCATTTAAGTACATAAATTACATAGGAAGAATCGCATGTGTAATATTCCCGTATTCCCATCTTGTCACCCGTATGTGGATGTACTACAAATTCCCCCTTGATGACCGCACTACAAGAAGAACAATTAAGGCATGGAAAAGTGCCCCTTCTTTGGGGGCCGAGGAATCTTTGTTGTTTCTCCCTAATAGGGCCTATGTCTGCTTTAATCAAGTAGTCCTTCAAATTCCTGTTCCGTTTATACGCAAAAATAGGGGGGCTCTGAAAAAATGGAACCTCTCCATAAGCTTTACGCAGTATGCCCCAATGCTTTCTAATGATGTTATTCACCTGTCCACTTATCTGACTAAATTTACAGAGATCTGTCACAATGTTGTTTTCCAGCACTATGCTAAGGTCACCCTGTATGTACAGTTGTAGGTATAGGGTGTTTGTGTATTCTGTGCGCTATCTCTTGATGTCTGTATTGTATTATTCCCTGATGTATTTATTGTAGAGTGTCGTGTTGTACATGTTGTGCTGTTTCCCTTATTTGTAATGTGCATGGTTCCTTAGTTATCCAGAAATGTTTCTCTTTGTGCTTCCATCTAACTGTTACGTCCGCTGCTCCAGGGGGGCTGCAGGCCACTCCAGGGGGGGTTGCAGGCCGCTCCAGCGGGGTCCTGGCAACACCACCTGCGCCATTAGTTGGCCAAGTGCCAGGCGATGCGCGATGCGCTGGCTTCCATGGGTCGCGTGGCTGCTCAGGTGGCAGGGCGTGGCATTATGACGCGGAGCCGCCGGGTTTAAAGGCAGACGGCGGGATCCGGCTCATTGCCTTGTCCTGGTCTGGAGTTACTTCCCCCAGTGCTGAGTGATTCGACTCATGCGATTCACTGATTCATTTTGCGTATCTGATTCGATTCCGGATTTCTGAGCCGGCTTTGTATGAGAACCACCCCTTGTGTTCCAGTTCGACTTTCCTTGACTATTCTGATCTCCATATACGTTTGTGTATATTCACAGTTTGTGTTCTGTCTCTATGTATCTGTATACTGCTCTGGTCGCTCCTGTTAACCCTATCTTATGCATACGTCTCTGTCGAGGCCTGCTTGTGGTATACCTCCTGGGGCCTGTTAACCCTTATCTGTGTTTATGTCCCTAAGGAAAGCCAGATTACCGACCACTCAAGGATCGGAGGGATAAATAGGGAACTGTCTAAAGGGACCAGCGTCGTAGTATCCGGAGGGATTCGTGACACTAACCCCCAGGAAGTTCTGTAATCCCTGCCATGCTGGGGAAGGGAGCACCTTCCTTTGTGTGCTACTCCTGGGTGTGTGTTGGAGGTGAGAGGATAGCCAGGATGGGAACACTAGGGCGTTGGCCCCGACTGGCCATTGGGCATACCGAGCGTTTGCCCAGTGGACTGATGGTTTTGATAGCCCTCGAAGTATGCAATGGCCTATGGCCTCTCACTAAATGAGGCCTTGCAGAGGATACGCTGCCAGCCAGCAGGCGCACTGAACAGTGGCCAATCCTTTACTGGTCGGAGCAGGTAAGTATGTGTATTGAAACGAATAGGTTATATAACGTACGTGTCGGTCTATCATAGGCGTCTGTCAAGGGGTGTCTAAAATTGTAAATATATAATCGAAACTAGATGGAGGGAGGGAGGCACAAGAGGGCTTGCATAAAACAATAAACCTCATTGCTGTTACATTAAAAAGCAGACGTTTCGACCCCTGCAGGAGCCTTTATCACCTAGATAAAGACCCCTGCAGGGCTGAAACGCTGGCTTTTTAATGTAACAACAATAAAGTTTATTGTTTTATGCAAGACCTCTTGTGCCTCCCTCCCTCCATCTAGTTTCGATTATATACCCATTTCTGGTAGATTGCACCAAGGCACGTACTTATTTTCTGTAAGAAGCTCTGGCTTACAGACTTTATCTATGGAAACAAGTGCCCGGCTTCTCCCTATTAAGATAGATATACATATATATACATACACACAGACACATATGTTTATATAGAGTGTTATAAAAGAAAAGTGGTCTGCTCAGTCTAAAATGCCGGGGCCTACTGAGACAGGTTTTACCTTTTTGTCGATCTGCCCATTCCCCGTGTGTATAGTCCCTTAAACTTTATTTTGCTTTATTTTGAGTTCTCTTAAATTCTGTGTTCATCCTGCAGTGAGCTATAGACTGGATGAGATTGGGCCAGAGTTAGTACTTTTTTTGTGATAAGGGGATGAGAGGGAGCCTTTCTGTATGGAGATACCCACCCTGGGAAATGCTCCCCTGTTCAATATCTAGCTGGCTAATGAGACATGAAATGAAACCTGTGGTCCAGCAATGTATGATGCACCACCTCACAGGCCATTCCTGACCCACTGTGCCTTATATATTTTATAAACCTCAACGCACCTCTCAGCTTTTCCAACATCAAAAGACAATGGCAGAACATTCTGGAAAACTTCATCTTTATATCTGTACTCCAGGGAAACACTTCCAGTAGCTGGAAAATCCACCTGCAAAGGGGGGGGGGGGAATAGAGCACAGATACAATAATAATAGGATGAGCCTTAAGCGCTAAAATAGAATTTCTTCTGCTCCAATCGGGAGCCGGGATCTCCGGAAAAGTCACAGGAGACACTAAACAATAACGTTTATTCGCCCGAGCTGTCACAGCTTCCCCTCTATGATATATTACTGTCTCCCTGCATGGTAGGGCCTGCAGAGGACGAGAACCGGCACAGGTCAAGTATCCCTTATCTGAGATTCCAAAACACAAAGGGTCATATTACATAGCTGGTGCTAACTTAACCAGAGCTGTTGTAACTTCCCAGAGCCATTATAGTCTGGAGCTGTTAAGTTAACAACAGCTCTGGTTAAGTTAGCACCAACTATGTAATACTTAGTGCAGGAGGGGTGTGGTCACGCCTATTCCCCGAAGGGTTGGCAGCAACCACCAAATGCATCCAGCCCAACAACATGTGTAGAACATAACAAAGAAAAAAATGTCATCTGCGCTTACTCCAATTATACCGTGTGAAACTAAACACAATTAGAGGTTTGGTTTCTTATTAGTGGCCATTATAAGACTAGCTCGCCCGCCAACGTCACGGCACCTCTATAAGGGCGAGTCCTAACCAAAATGAAACCACAGGCTGCTACATAGCAAACCATACCTGCTCATGCTGCTTGTCAAACATGAGGTAGACTGGTGGGCCTTTATTTATGCCTCCCCAGAAACAAAATCCACTTTGTTTTGATCCCAAAGACACTGAGCGGAGTCTTGCTGCAGGGATGACCTGGCTGGAAGTACATTGAAACATACATAGTGCAGGAGGGGTGGGGTCGCGCCCATTACCCGAAGGGTTGGCTGCAACCACCAAATGCATCCAGCCCAACAACATGTGTAGAACATAAGAAAAAAATGTCATCTGCGCTTACTCCAATTATACCGTGTGAAACTAAACAGAATTAGAGGTTTGGTTTCTTATTAATGGCCATTATAAGACTAGCCCAACCCTTCAGGGAATAGGCGCGACCCCACCCCTCCTGCACTATGTATGTTTCAATGTACTTCCAGCCAGGTCATCCCTGCAGCAAGACTCCGCTCCGTGTCTTTGTTTTGATCCCAAAGTGGATTTTGTTTCTGGGGGAGCATAAATAAAGGCCTGCCAGTCTACCTCATGTTTGACAAGCAGCATGAGCAGGTATGGTTTGCTATGTAGCAGCCTGTGGTTTCATTTTGGTTAGGACTCGCCCTTATAGAGGTGCCGTGACGTTGGCGGGCGAGCTAGTCTTATAATGGCCATTAATAAGAAGCCAAACCTCTAATTGTGTTTAGTTTCACACGGTATAATTGGAGTAAGCGCAGATGACATTTTTTTCTTTGTTATGTTCTAACTATGTAATACTGCAATGTTCCAATATCCGATTTTTGTTTTTGTATACCATAGTGCAGGGGTCAGCAAGCTTTGCTTCCTGATGTTTTGGGAACTACATTTCCCATATGGCTCAGTCAGCTTAATGGGTGACTGAGCATCAAGGGAGATGTAGTTCCCAAAACACCAGGGAGCCAGGTTTGCTGACCCCTGCCATAGTGGAACCTTTCACCCTTGACCTCATGTGAGATGGGAACAAAGTAAGTAAAAGGCTAAAGGTCGAGCACCCCAATCTGGTATGATAGGGACCCCGAGCATTACATATTGTTCTGGATTTTGGAATCTGGGAAAATCTGATGTCGGAGGTCGAAGGGGAACACAACAGGAGAGCCGCAATCCTCTTCCCACTACAGCATCAGCATGGAGCCTCTGAAAATGACAGATTTCCGAGTCTTCCCAGTTTCAGAATTCCAGATAAGGAGTGCCCAACCTTAAAGTGAAACATAAATGGATCCCGATAAAACAATTCCCCAATGCAGGGGATAGGGAGGAAGCAGATCCGGAGTGTAAGAACCCACATTCGGAGCTAACGGGGCTTAACCCCTGATAATCTGAAAACACAGGTCACATAGGACCTATATAGGATGGGACTAAAATTGAAAATAATAAAATTATTGCGTCTTGTGGCATCGAGAGTTCTGTGGCGCTCTGGATACTGCCAGAGATTCTCCTGTCCTAGGTTGCGGCTAGCAGCGATGTGTTGCGGCTAGCAGTATTTCCGCAAGGCTCTGCTGCCCCTCTGACATGTCCTTTGTTACAGCAACATCTTACACAAAGCTGTATGTGATTTTATTGTATCTTCTAGTCCTGACCAGGAATACCAGGCTGGCTCACACGTCACTTGCCTTTCCTTTCACTTGGGCATACAGGATGCACCTGTGACCCTGAAAGATGGCGTGTGGGATTTCAGACAATAGATCCGAATCCAGGTCTGGAGGAAGGGACCATTTCAGAGCGACGTCCTCCACTATTGGCTGGATGGCATGTTTCAGTGCCCGGAGAACCTAGAAATCAGAGGACAAGATTCACATGGACATCATGAGTGTTTTGTGGCACCTGCACACAGGTTAAACTGCATTCCAACAACGAGCCTGAACTCCAACCCGACTGTTAAGTCAATGACTGGAGCCGTTAAGTATAAAGGCTAGGGTTGTCATTTCAGCCAAGCCGCGAGCTTTGCATGCAACCTGTTATTAGCAGCTGCTTACAGTGTACAATGAGGGGTCCAAAACTTTGGAGTCGACTAGCCACAAGTTGTCCAACACAGGCAATAAAGCCCTACACGTCTTGTCCTTGTAGTGGTTAAGTAGCAGAAGCGGCACAATTTACAGTCAAGGTACGAGCCAAGGTCTGGGATTAGAGATAAGGAAAATCAAAGTCAAGGGTTGGAGACATCAGGACGATTGGAAACAAGCCCAGGTCAGACATGAAGTGACACAGGTCTCATCTCCAAATTGATTGAGGAGAATCAGGCGTAGTGTCATTAGAGTGATGTGAGGTGGAGAGGGCTTCAGTAGCATGATGCCGGGGGGGGGGGGTAACACATAGCGCCACCCTGCGAGTATCCCCATGGAGACAGGACAGTGTTATTATAGTACAATGTAACATGGCGTATCGGCCCTGTAACCAGGACACAGTTCATATCCTCACCCTGGGCTGCATTCTGTCATTACTGGTGATGAAATCAGCAGTTCCGTTACCGGCCCGGGCCATTCCTTTAAGCAGAGCCGTGGAGGCTCCTTCACCGATTCCAAACGTAAAGCACCTGCAGGGAGAATCAGCGAGCGAAACATTACTGGCTGGATTCCGAGTCAGGTGTAAATTTACTAATTTGACAGCCTTTAATGACTCTGGTTAAGATTACACCTGACTTGGAAACGAGTCATGCGTCATGTGCTGTCACTGTTACCATGCGGGCCATCTGTGTGTCTGCTGCATCCTGTACACCTAATGGTACCACTTTGCGTGCTGGGAGTGCCCGGCGATCACAAGCTGCCGTTCATTCATAACTTGAGCAAGAGAATATCAGGCACGATGCGTGCACCCCTCCCTGCCACAGGTGTGCCATCACAGGTACTATTTAACCTTGAATCGCTGGGAGCGCCAGGAAGGATTTTGTCCTCAGTGAGGAAGTTAAAGGGACGCTCTACTCATCCTGACCATTTTATCATCCTGACCTCTACCTCCTGCTCCGATCTAATAGAAAAGCTGTGTGAAGGGGAGGGGCTTCCTCCACCTGACCAGCAGCTGGGATTTTGAATTTCCTGGCTGCCGGTCACCAGATTGGTCACTAGTGATGTCACACAGAGAGGCTGATCTCACCCTCTGAGATCAATCGCTGTAGCGAGTGTTCTCAGAGAGGCAGCGATGTATCATATCTGTGCATGCGCGTGCAATTCTGATCCATCGCTCTGCCAAATTCCCATCATTTATTAACTGAGTTAGGTTGTGGAAAATCTGATGAAAATTCCTTAAAGATCATGAACGTCTTTAACCCCTTCACTACCAAGCAATTTTTGTTGAGAATTTTTTTTTATCACCACATTTATTTGAAAGATGGGATGTGACGATAACAAGTAAATATGGGGTAAAATAGAAGTTTTGCACAAAAACTGTTATTCTGAGGTAGTTAAAAAAAAAAAAATTATCAGGTCTATTCAATAAGGGTGAAACTCAGGAGAATTGACTGGAGAAGTGAAAATTCTAGGTCGAAATAGCTAATCCAGAAAAATTCTCCCATTTATTTCACGTTCCAAATCGACTATTTGGTCTAGATTGTTCATTCTCCTGCCAGTTCTCATGAGTTTCACTTTTATTGAATATACCTGAATGTTAATTTGCTAATTTTTAATTTTTCATGTATTCCTTTATCTTTTACAGAAATATTGATGAAATGTAAGATTCTGAGCTCTAGATGGTGTCCTTTATCTTACAAAATTTCAAACAGGGTCTGCATTATCACCATACAGGCAGAAATGGCCTTTGTGTCGGCAAATGTACTACAGACAGATAATAAAATGGTGAGATCTCCTTCTTATGGGGATTTGAGCATAATGAGACTATTAGCAATGCAATATCTGCATGTGCTGCATAATGCCTGTGTATGGCAATTACAGCAACACATCGTATCTGTATGTTCTGCATAATGCCTGTGTATGGCAATTACAGCAACACCTTGTATCTGTATGTGCTGCATAATGCCTGTGTATGACAATTACAGCAACACATTGTATCTGTATGTGCTGCATAATGCCTGTGTATGGCAATTACAGCAACACCTTGTATCTGTATGTGCTGCATAATGCCTGCGTATGGCAATTACAGCAACACCTTGTATCTGTATGTGCTGGATAATGCCTGTGTATGACAATTACAGCAACAGATTGTATCTGCATGTGCTGCATAATGCCTGTGTATGGCAATTACAGCAACACCTTGTATCTGTATGTGCCGCATAATGCCTGTGTATGTCAATTACAGCAACACCTTGTATCTGTATGTGCTGCATAATGCCTGTGTATGCATGGCAATTACAGCAACACCTTGTATCTGTATGTGCTGCATAATGCCTGTGTATGGCATTTACAGCCACACCTTGTATCTGTACTGTAAAGGGATTTACACTCATTATAACCCCCTGAATCGTATCCCTGTACAGCAGCGACTGACCCCACAGCTCTCCCTGTATTCTGACCAATCCCTGGCTGCTGGAACGCTGCAGTAATCTATTTGAACTTTTGTTACAGTGAGGATTAGGGTTGTTTTTTGCAAATGGTGTTATGTCTCCCCAGGGTGCTTGGAGAGACACAAAACAAAGGATTTTGTTTCTCCACAGGGGACACACTAATCTTTCTTTAAAAAAGGTGTGAAAATTGTCTTGATGTGCTAGTAAGTGCTTTTCAATTCATTACAGTGCAAACTCGATTTTGGGTGTGAATGGGGTTAAATTGACACCATGTGATTGTGTAATGGTGTGACATCCCCATGGTTTGTTGCGTTTGTCTTGAGATGCACCTGCCCATTCTGCTTAAATGAAGGAAAGAGTGTGACCCCCTTGTTGTTAAATACAGTATATAGATATATTGGTGTGGCCCTTTGTATTTTCCTGGCATCCCAGATCTGTGGGACTATTTCTCCTAATGCCAGGGAGACTGTTAGCTGTGCCCCGGGATACATGGCTGACACGAGGTCCGTGCATGTGACCTACACAACCAATAAGGAGAGCTATGTGCATGTGACTTTTGTGGATGCCGGATCTAGCAAGGAGAGTACGAGGAGACGCGCGTCTGGGGAGACAGACGCTGCAGAGCCTGCTGTGTGTGAGGCCTGGCAGCGGTGACCAAAGTGGGCCTGGCAGTGAGAAGCTGGCCGGGACACTGCGAGTGTGTGAGCAGTATCGAAAATAGAAGCAGACCGGAGCAGCTATGTGAGCGTGTGGGTCTGAGGACACGAGTAAGAAGTAGGCCGAGACCGCCTAGTAGTTTGGAGCTGCAGCCGGGATTGAAGCAAGCCATGCAGTTCGTGTTAAAGTGGCAGCACCGGGACATCAATCTGTTACAAGGAAAGCTGATGGATCCTGGAGGTTCCCCCTGCGGCCTTGTGTGGCTGAATACTTTGGAACAGAGGGTGGGTTACAGGTTGTTTGGGAGGGAGAGAGTATTGGTGTGTTAGTTTATTTTGTCCTGCCACTATCTTTAATACAGAGATATATTGTCTCACCGCAGCTGGTGTATTGTAGTTATTATTAGGTTCCTGCCTGGGAGACCATCCATTATCATCGATGCCCAGATAGGTGGAGGCACTGCCGAAGTTATGTATCCTTACTCCCGTATTGTGGAGGCTCAGGATCACCATATTAAGCAGGAAGATGTAATTCGAGAATGAGGGCCTTAAGGGTGCCAGTCCCAAGGGGGCAAATATCCATTACATTGGTTTCTGAAGCTCCCTCTGTGACGGGAACCCCCTCCTTCCGTCTGTCCTGACTCTCCAGACACCCCCTCGTTGCAGTCAGCCCGGCTACTGGGAGCACCGTCCTCAGCGCCTCGAGCATCTTGAAGCGCCTGCTTCTGATTCTCTGCCCTGGAGCCGTTATGAATTTCCAGAGGGTCGCTCTGTGCCTTCTGATGTTGAGTGTAGTGTAGGTAGCGTAGCTGAATGAGACACCAGACAAGCTGTATGTTGAAACAGGATTCTCTCTTTATGGAAGGTTTCACAGGGATATTTATACAAAATACAGCAATGCACATTCAAACTTCCCCCCTACCCCAACAGTACTGATTGGTTGGTTCCAAGACCACTGCAGGCTTCCTTCAGGTCTTCTTCAGGCTTCACTTAGGTCCACTGGCTTTATGCAAATTAAGTCTTGACCCCACAGTGACCACACACAGTTATTTACATAACCCACTGTAAAGGAAATCAGAGAAAGCCCTTTGCATGATCACAAGTTACTCAAACTTGTTTACATTCTATACGAAAGAACCTTCAAACCACATCTTAGTTCACATTTACATAAAGAAATAAAAGTATATTTAAAACTAAAGCTAAGCAATGTACAGTGCATTTAAAGTAAAAGCAAGCAATGTACAATACAGTTAAAACCACACAATATAAATGGACATAAGGTCTTTCCCAAGGCAAATGTCTGTGTCTTTTGGGGTTTTCGCCATGGGAATAAAAGTCTTGCAGGGTTATCCAAAGAGATTCGAAAAGTCACCGCACGTTCGGTGACTCTTCGTTCTCTTCAATTCGGTTCCTTTTGCCGATTGCATTTCGGTGACCCTGCGGTGTATTCAGCAAACAGCACAGGGCCCCCGAATTGCAGGGAAAAGCTGCCGCAAACCTGACGAAAACTAACCGAATGCACGCTGAAAACAAGCAAAAACATCTGGATTAACCTTTGAAAAAGACGAACAGGAGCCGAACAGGAGCCGAACATGAGCCGAATCACACAGAGCCGAAGCAGCTGTGACGTAGAGGAGGCAGTGAATAAATTAGAAAAACCATTTGTATGAATCTGGGAAAATGAAACGCTGTTTGCAAAGAAACTACTAAGCGAAAATGTCTGAAATTTTCACAGGAGGTCCAGGGAATGATAATAAGAGGGCTGTTACAAAAAAAATAAGCAAACTGAAAAAAAAAAAAAAAAAAAAAAAATCGGACTTTTAATAAAAAAAAATAAAAATCAGAAAAATGCTTAAAGTATCCTAAAAAATCTATAAATAAAGAGAAACTTTGCTGCAGAATTTTATACTGAACGGTTTATTAGATATTGAATTAAAACGGGAATATTTTTAACATTGAAGCCTATGGGATTCTCCTGAATAAATTTGCCGAATGAAACCACCGAATGGCAGGGCATTTCGGGAACCTTTCACTGCTGGTTTGTGTTCTCTGAATAGACGAAGCAGTGCTTCTCTATGGGGATTTCACTGCCCTCGAACAGGGACCGAACAGGCACCGTATGCGCAGGCAATTCGCCAGGATTTGGCGAATTGCCTGCTCTCTGGATAGCCGAATGGCCAGGAAAGGTAACCGAACGCTGATTTTCAGCGTTCGGTTACCTTTCTCAAGCAATTCGGATCTCTTTGGATAACCCTGTTGGGGTTTGACGCGGGGAGTGCTATGTCAGTTCTATGACATATCTCCCCTTCCCCAAAGGAGTCCGACGACCACGGTTGGACCCCAACGGGTCGACTAAGGGTCATTAGAGAAATAGTCCATACCTTGGTCCATAGTCTGTTGGGAGGAGGCGAGCCCCCGAGCTTCTCCACCTGTCCTGGCTCCAGGAAACAACCAGCCTTAGTAGTGCATTGAGGCCCCCTCCTGTCCCTCCGGGCCCTTGTGGGTACACCACATCGCTGGTACCCCCTCCTGGAAAAAGGGTTCGCTGCTGGGGAGAGGTCCCGCCTGTACCTCCGCTCAGGGTATCAACATACAGTGTGAAAAATGTGCCAACTGCACCTGCTCTTGATGCTCCGGTCAGTGGCGGGAAAGAACATGGGGTGACCGATTCCTCCAGCACAAGGGGTTGAGGGTTAGTTGTCTCCACTCCCGGTGGGGATACCCGCTGCTGGAGAAGCAGCTCCTGGAGATCACCCTCCAAACTTTCCAGATCTACATTAGGATGTGGGCAGAGGCCAGCGGCTTCTGCTGGGGGGTTGGACACAAGGGTAGTGTCCGCTGGTGGGGTTGAGAGGGGGACTTCCTCCACTCTCAGTGGAGATACCTGTGGCTGTGGATGCATCCCCTGGAGATCCTCGGTCAGACTCTCCAGATACAAGTCTGAGGGTGGGCAGAGGCCAGCGGCGCTCTGCCCAGTAGCCAGCGCTTCTGCTTTGGGGTTGGACACAAAGGTAGTGTCTGCTGGTGGGAATCGGGGAAAGGCATCCTCCACTCGTGTTGGAGATGGAGAGGGCCATCCGGACCCGTCCGTCGGTTGCTCAGGCATGACTTGGGCAACCCCAGGCTCATCCTCGCAATTTAGCACCTGCAGTACTTGGTGCAATTTCGTCACCTCTTCCACGACGGGCAGGACGGGAAAACGTAGGAGCACCTCCGGCTCCATTTCCTCAGGTTCCTCTGCCCCGTCCAGACTGTCCGCTCCTTCTGCCGGACAGTCCCAGGCCTCTGTTACCACCATATACAGGCCTTCCAGCTCCCTCAGCCATCCTTGGCTGGGAGCGCATTGGTGCTAAGTGGGGCCATCTGCCCCACATCCCCCACACCTCTCCAGTGGGGACTTCAGGTTCGCCCAAAGTCTCAAGAGAGTCCTCCTCTAAAAGTGCCCAACCATCCTGCTGGGTCACACCAGTGGAGACCGCTGTCTCATCCACAATCGTCTGCCAGTGATCCTCTTGTTCTTGGTGGTAGAGACCAGAGGCATGCTGCACCGTGGTCCGCACTTTGGCCGGCACCACATCACTGTCCCCACCCAGAGGCTCCAGGGCCTGCTGCAGAGCGGAGTCGAGCAGCTGCTTGTAGGCCACCTCCAGCTCCCATTCCTGGATAATCAGGGAATGTAAATCAGAGTGCAGCCTGGATACCTCTGAGATATTAACCCATCTCTCTCTACATCCCCGAATGTCTAAGCAATGTACAATACAGTTAAAACCACACAATATAAATGAACATAAGGTCTTTCCCAAGACAAATGTCTGTGTCTTTTGGGGTTTTCGCCATGGGAATAAAAGTATTGGGGTTTGAAGCGGGGAGCGCTATGTCAGTTCTATGACACCCTCCACAGCACATGTTTCAACTTTGCCCAGACTATATATACTTCCTGTCACGAAATATATATATATATATATATATATATATATAACACACACACACACAAATTGCCAATGCTGCGCAGCTGACCAGCAAGGCCTAGGTTTCTGGCATGTTCTAGGAAGTAATTAAACTGGTAATGGACTTTTGTCTCTTTGCAAGCCACTAATTCCACGTTTAAAGGGATGTCACTGGATATTGCAGAGAGTACTAGAGGAATAGGTTTTCTTTGATCGGCAGGATAAGGGTGGAAAAGCACATCCCAAGACCCAGTGTTTCCCAGACCCAGTGGCAGCACCTTGTAAGTGATCACGTAGATCAAAGAAGCGGGCACATCCTTTGATCACTAGAGACATCTCTGGATAATTGTTATTACATCTGTGAATTAAAATTATATAAGCAGTGAACTGAGCATGCCCACAAATTAACAGGAGGGGGAATTCTGGGAAATGTATTGGGCGGGCTGTACCATCTATGGGCTGTATTTTGAAGGAACTGGAAAATCTATATTTTCTGAGTCAAGCTTGAGCTCAGGGCTTATTCTTACTGGGGCCACGCAAGTGGGAATTTGCTGGTTCTTTGAATTTCCAGCCCCAGGGGGTCACAGATGTCCTTTAGTTTGCAGACGTGTGAGTAAGTTCTGTGTTTTAATCCTTTTTATTTTTGCTGCTTTGTGTGTGTAATTGTTAATTATCATATCTATTTTTTCTGTAACCAAATGCATTGTGATAAATCATTTTTTTTGTTTATCATAATAAATATAAAAACTTATTAAGATCTGTTTCCGCCTGATATTCGATCTACACTAACTGAAGGACTGGATTATCATAGAGATTTGACTTTGTGTAAGCTTGAGTCTACTAAACAGTGAGTTGTGGTGAAGTCAGTTGTTTGACTATGCACCCCAAAACAGGAAACAGTACAGAGTCTCAGGCCAGCTCTGCTTCAGGTATTAGGCATCCTGGGTAAAAAGTCTTATACTATTCATCACACGGCCACCACAGGCTAAGGAAAGTGGGTACAGGGATTGTGGGCAACGTAGTCCGTAGGGATGAGCCGAACACCCCCCGAGTTCGGTTCCATATGTTCGGGTCCGAACCCGAACTCGAACTCCATGCAAGTCAAAGGGGCTGAAAATTCGGTTTTTAGAGTGCCTTCCAAGAGGGCATATGTGCTAGATATTTGCCATAAAAGGTGTATGGGGGTCCGGGAAGTGCCCTGGGGGACAGGAAACAAGGACAAAAAGTTTAAAAAATATGTTTTTAAAAAAAGGTACAGTGAGTTTTCCATGAAACAAGGGTTAAAAATAAAAACAAAAAATACCTTCAAATATTGTGCCTAGGAGGTCCCCATAACCTGCCCGTGAAGTGCCGGATTTCTAGGATGTATAGAAACACTTAAAAACAAAAAAATGACGTTTCAAATTACGGTAAATGCTTTTCCTTTAATCTATCCATAAACAACTGCTTGGGGTGGCAGTCTGTATGAAAAGAGGAGACATTTTCGGACACGCAGAAAAAGTTTACAGATTTTTTTGGCTAAATTATTGTGAAACTTATGCAGGCTTTGGATGAAAGTAACAATAGGTGCTTCAAAATTGGTCCTTTAGCGTCCCCAACAGTGCCGTCACACCGTAACCCCTCTGAGGATATGAATCTGATACAGGTGTCAGTGGCAGTGCACCCAAATATTGTGCTTTTGGTGCCAGGCCTGCAAGTACTATCATACAGTAACCCCTCTGTGGTATTGTGGAAGAGTGCAGGGGTGAACCTTGCGGTCCTATATTAAAAAGATGTGCATCTGGTTAAGGCGTCAGTGCACCCAGATATTGTGCCTTTGGTGCAAGACTGCCAGGCCAGCAAGTATCATCATACAGTAACCCCTCTGTGGTATTGTGTAAGAGTACAGGGTTGGACCCTGTGGGTCAAAAAATTAAAATGATATAAATCTGGCACAGGCATCAGTGCAGCCAAATATTGTGCCTTTCATGGCAGCAAGTGCCTTCACACCGTAACCCTTTTGTGGTATTGTGGAAGAGTTCAGTGCTGGAGGTTTTGTGAATGCAGAAGAGGACATCCCCGATCTATTCCATTACTTCAGCATCAGGGGATTGATAGCTGCTGATCCAGGACTGATTAATTTTTATAAATGTCAGCCGGTCTACAGAGTCGGTGGACAGACGCACTCTTGTCTGTGACAAAACCTCCAGCGGCACTGAACGTCCTTTCAGAAAGCACGCTAGATGAAGGGCAACCTAGTAGCTGCATAGCATATTGGCTAAATTCTGGCCAGTGATCCAATCTCAACACCCAGTAAGCCAGTGGATCATCTGCTGGAAAGGTATCCAGGTCTACCCTTGCCCCTAGGTAGTCCTGCACCATATGGTGAAGACGCTGGCATTGGGTGCCTACATTTGACGTCCCTGGGCGTCGTGGACTAAAATTTTTTAAAATGCATCAGTCAAGCGGCCCTGGCCTTCACCACTATTCCTCTGATCATCCGCAGCCTCAGAAGCACCTGAGTCAGCACTTGGTAACCTACCAGTGCCTGGAAAGGTGTTACACAAGTGTCGCTTTAGAGCACCCTCAAGTTTTTTCATCCTGTGCTCCCTCTGTGCGGGCAGGATGAGCTCTGCAACTTTACCCTTGTATCGTGGATCAAGAAGGGTTGCTAACCAGTAATGATCCCCCTCCTTGATAGCACGAATCCTGGGGTCCTTTAGCAGGCTTTGCATTATTAGGGAGCCTATGCAGCGTAGGTTGGAGGTGGCATTAGCTTCCGAGTCTTCCTGGTCAATGAGGATGACCCCATCGTGCACTTCCTCCTCCCAGCCACGCACTAGCCCTTGTGTTTCTGGGCACACGAAACCCTCCCTTGAGGAATCCCCACCTTCAATGCCCCCACTACTTAAATATTCCGCCTCCTCCTCCTCCTCCTCCTCATCCTCCTCCTGTCTGATATGAGTAGGACCTGCTGGAATGCTGTCTGCGGAAAGACTGGGGCCTTGAGAGGCTAGGGAAGGCCTCTTCTTCCTCCCGCTGCTCTGCCTCTAGAGCCACATCTATAATTCCCCGCAGAGTGTGCTCCAGCAGGAACACTAGAGGAATTGTGTCACTGATGCATGCACTGTCCCTGCTCACCCTCCTCGTTGCCTCCTCAAATGGTGACAGTACAGTGCATGCATCCTTGATCATCAGCCACTGCGGGGGGGAAAAACCCAAGTTGACCTGAACCTGTCCTTGTGCCATACTCACACAGGTACTCGTTGATGGCCCTCTGCTGCTTGTGCAGACGCTGCAGCATTGCTAATGTCGAGTTCCACCTGGTGGGCATGTCACAGATCAGACGGTTTGTGGGATGGTGGAATTCTCTTTGAATTTCTGCCAGGCGAACGCTTGCTGAGAATGCCCGTCTGAAGTGGCTGCAAACTCTTCTGGCCTGGCTGAGAAGCTCTGACAGCCCTGGGTACTTGGTTAGGAAATGCTGTGCCACTAAATTTAGGACGTGTGCTAGGCATGGTACATGCGTCAATTTACCCTTGCGTAGGGCGGAGAGAAGGTTGCTGCCATTATCACAGACGATCATTCCCAACATTCAGCAAATTCACGGAAGGGAGCAGAGTCCACCAGCTGGAAAGGCAGCAGCTGCAATGCGAGTAATTATGCTAAGCTAGCATTTAGACGCTGTGCTTGGGACTATATTTTTTCTTACGCTGCAGCAGCTGGGGCAACGTAATCTGACTGCGTAAATCTTCAGCTGATGGGATGATGTCACATTGTGAGGAAGGACCTGGTACCTCCATTAATGTAGCATCATTCCTGTCAGTGGAGGTTGGAGTCAATGACATGGCAGGACATATATTGGGGTAGAGACAGGTGAGGAGGACCTACGCAAAGTGTTGCGCCAACGGGATGCGTGGCGGTTGATCATATGTCGCCTCAAGCATGTGGTACCCAAGTGTCCGGTGTCTATCCCACGCTTCAGCCTCATCTGACATAGATTACAAATAGCAACGGTGGGGTCTGCTGCACATTTCTTAAAGAACTCCCAGCAGACAGCAGAGTTCCTGCGTGTGTGCTTTGAGACAACAGCGCTCTGCACCGGAGCAGCTCTGACATCTGATGCCTTGGACTGGCTAGTGCTACGGTTGGTCATAGAGGATGTTGTGCCTCGTGTTTGCTGTGCCTCCTCCTACCCCTCTTCCTCACTTGATTCCTCTGTTCGATCAGGCACCCAGGTGGAGTCAGTGACCTCATCATCATTGTCATCATCATCCCCTATCTCCGCGTCACTGGAGCCAACTTGGCAGTATGCTGCAGCTGCTGGGGCAACATGAGCGCCAGTTATGGCACCCCCTTCCTCTAGGTTGATTATACTCCCTTCCTCAACCTCAGAGATTGAATCAGAGCACTGTACTTGCTGCGCATCCTCAAGCAGTATGTCACTGACATTGTAGTCAAACAATTCAGCTGACTCCTCCGTTTGTGATAGCGAGGCTACGGCAGGAGTAGCTGTGGACATGGAGGCTGCATTAGATGTTTTGGCAGCTGAGGTGGACTGTAAAGAACTACAAGTCTGGCAGGCAGAGGACTCGGAGGATGAGGATGGCCTGGTTAGCCAATCCACCAAGTCCTCTGTATGTTGCTGCTGCTTAAGACGGCCAGCACCAGTTAGAAAGGACAAGCGTGCCCCTGCAGAGGATGCACCACGTCCACCACGACCAGAGGCACAGCCTCCCGACACACAGGGGCTGCTTTCCCTCTTATCTGTGTCTGGAAGCGTCTGCCTCTTTTTGTTCTTTCAGACATGGTGAGTGATATATAGATTAAATATATACAGAACTCTGATTCAACTCTGGTATAAAGATTAAAGATTTACAGAACTCTGGTATAACTCAGTGAGACACCCTGATAGCTGGCAGCCAGTGACAAGACACAGATTACAATTCCCAGAAACCTCCTATAAATCAGTGAGACCCCCTGATGGGTGCCAGTGACAAGACACAAACTACGATTCGCAGAAATCTGCTACAAGTCAGTGAGACCCCCTGATAGGACCCCCTGATAGCTGGCAACAGTGACAAGACACAGATTACAATTCGCAGAAACCTCCTAAAATGCAGTGAGACCCCTTGATGGGTGGCAGTGAAACCTCCTATAAATCAGTGAGACCCCTTGATGGGTGGCAGTGAGAAGCCACAGATTACAAGTCTCAGAAACCTCCTATAAATCAGTGAGACCCGCAGATGGGTGGCAGTGAAACCTCCTATAAATCAGTGAGACCCCTTGATGGGTGGCAGTGAGAAGCAACAGATTACAAATCTCATAAACCTCCTATAAATCAGTGAGACCCCCAGATGGGTGGCAGTGAAACCTCCTATAAATCAGTGAGACCCCCAGATGGGTGGCAGTGAAACCTATAAATCAGTGAGACCCCTTGATGGGTGGCAGTGAGAAGCAACAGATTACAAATCTCAAACCTCCTATAAATCAGTGAGACCCCCAGATGGGTGGCAGTGAGAAGCCACAGATTACAAGTCTCAGAAACCTCCTATAAATCAGTGAGACCCGCAGATGGGTGGCAGTGAAACCTCCTATAAATCAGTGAGACCCCTTGATGGGTGGCAGTGAGAAGCAACAGATTACAAATCTCATAAACCTCCTATAAATCAGTGAGACCCCCAGATGGGTGGCAGTGAAACCTCCTATAAATCAGTGAGACCCCCAGATGGGTGGCAGTGAAACCTCCTATAAATCAGTGAGACCCCTTAATGGGTGGCAGTGAAACCTCCTATAAATCAGTGAGACCCCCAGATGGGTGGCAGTGAAACCTCCTATAAATCAGTGAGACCCCTTAATGGGTGGCAGTGAAACCTCCTATAAATCAGTGAGACCCCTTAATGGGTGGCAGTGAAACCTCCTATAAATCAGTGAGACCCCTTAATGGGTGGCAGTGAAACCTCCTATAAATCAGTGAGACCCCTTGATGGGTGGCAGTGAGAAGCCACAGATTACAAATCTCAGAAACCTCTTATAAATCAGTGAGACCCCTTGATGGGTGGCAGTGAGAACACACAGATTATAACAATTCCCAAATATTTTGTAGAAATTAGTGAGCCCCAAAATACTTGCTGGCAGTGACAAGACAAAGATCACCTCAATTCCCAAATGTTTTGTAGAAATTATAGTGACCCCCAAAATACTTGCTGGCAGTGACAAGAGACAGATCACCTCAATTCCCAAATGTTTTAAAGAAATTTGTGACCCCCAAAATACTTGCTGGCACAGTGACAAGACACAGATCACCTAAATTCCCAGATATTTGGTAGAAATGAGACACCCCCAGACCCCCCCAGTAGCGTGGCAGACCGGCAGTAACAACACACAATAGAAATCTCCTATGAAATCTCCTCTGAAATGCGTGGTGAAGCTGTGCCTGGAAACCTTATATAGTGTGCTGCGGGACTTAGCTCTGTGAGCCCATGATTGGGCAAAATTTGCCCAATCAGGACTCTGAGCGGTGATTGGCATAGTGTTGCACCTGTCTTGCACCAGACCTGTGGTCAGGTGCAAGGCTGTAGCCAATTACAAGCTTCAGGCCAGTGGAAAAGTGCATTATGGGCCATTGTGATCGAACTTGCTCCGAACACCCGGAAATGTTTGGAGTTCGCGATCTAACCGAACAGGCTAAGTTCGGCCCGAACTCCGAACCGTCCGAACCGAACAGCTCATCCCTAGTAGTCAGTACTCCGGGTCAAGTGTAGACAGATACGGCGCTGCAACCCTGTGGCCACTTCATCACATTGCGTGCCCTTCTGGGGTGAAAGCATTGCTGTGACAGGCAAGTGCGTGCGGGGGATTGCGGGCCACGTAGTCATTATTTTGGGTCTAGTGTAGACAGATAGTGATTGGTTTACCCTGCGCGCGTTCGTGACACCTCTGTGCCTTTTGAAGAGGTGTGAATGCCAGCCTCTTACCGAGAGACTGCGGACCAATGTGACAGAGCTAACTCAGACAGTGAGCATTTAAGAGTTAATGTTATATCTATTGGTGTTTGGGGGAGAGATACTAAGTTACACAGCACTCCCACAAGCTCTGGCTGAAGTTTGTGAAGGAAGGAAAGCTGCTGCAGATCTGCTTGACTGGGGAGAAGTGAAGAATGCTGTGACCGGCTCGAATCTGATCCTGGTGCCAGAGACCAATGTCCCCCTGTTCTGTTACACACAATGCATTTCCATTAATCCTGATCATAGAGGACAGTCATTACCGGTGATTCTTGGCGTTCTTTTGAACAACTTCTATCACGCTCCGTGTATTCCCAACTTCTCCATCCGTGAAGACAAAAAGCTGAGGACAAAGAAAACAAACATGATCTGGAGTGAGGATATACGGGTGTGCATGGAATATTCTCGTACTTTATCTAGATCATTCCATGGAATGTAACACAGGGCGGCCGGCCACACGTACCGCGTATAACATGAACGGATTTCTATCAAAGGCTTTAAAATGGAAAATCCTAAACGACAAGGAGCTGAAAGCTTCTCACTGGCTCACAGCCCACACAGCACCTCTTACCGGCTCACAGCCCCTCTTACCGGCTCACAGCACCTCTTACCGGCTCACAGCCCACACAGCACCTCTTACCGGCTCACAGCCCACACAGCACCTCTTACCGGCTCACAGCCCACACAGCACCTCTTACCGGCTCACAGCCCACACAGCACCTCTTACCAGCTCACACAGCACCTCTTACCGGCTCACAGCTCACACAGCACCTCTTACCGGCTCACAGCACCTCTTACCGGCTCACAGCACCTCTTACCGGCTCACAGCACCTCTTACCGGCTCACAGCACCTCTTACCGGCTCACAGCTCACACAGCACCTCTTACCGGCTCACACAGCACCTCTTACCGGCTCACAGCTCACACAGCACCTCTTACCGGCTCACAGCACCTCTTACCGGCTCACAGCACCTCTTACCGGCTCACAGCACCTCTTACCGGCTCACAGCACCTCTTACCGGCTCACAGCTCACACAGCACCTCTTACCGGCTCACAGCCCACACAGCACCTCTTACCGGCTCACAGCCCACACAGCACCTCTTACCGGCTCACAGCCCACACAGCACCTCTTACCGGCTCACAGCTCACACAGCATCTCTTACCGGCTCACACAGCACCTCTTACCGGCTCACAGCCCACACAGCACCTCTTACCGGCTCACAGCACCTCTTACCGGCTCACACAGCCGCTCTTGGCGTGTCCGTCGCCAAGCCTTACTCTGCGCATACGCGCGTAACCAGCGGCGGTTGGTTACGCGCATGCAACCACCGCGGCACGAGCCGGCTGTGCGCTCGGGCGCGGCGGTTACAAGATACACACAGCAGCCGGGTAGAGGCTGCGCTCGCAGCCTCTACCTGGCTGCCGCGCGCATCCAACCCCCGAGCGGCGGAGGGAAAGTTCCCTCGCTTCCGCTCTTTGAAGGACCCAAGCCGCGGTCACGTGGGAGTCCCACGTGACCGCGGCTTGGGTCCTTCAACGACCGGAAGCGGGGAAACTTTCACTTCCCCGGCGCCGCTCGGAAAGGTAAGTATGGCGCGGAGCTCATGGGGCGGCTGTCCGAATGCCGATAGAGCATTCGAACAGCCGCCCCATGTCTGGTCTGGGGTCTGATCTGGGGCATATATCCATGAGAGTTTGGGGGGGGGCAATATCCACGAGCTGGGGGGCAATATCCATGAGAGCTTGGGGGGGCAATATCCAGGAGCTGGGGGGCAATATCCAGGAGCAGGGGGGCAGTATCCATGAGCTGGGGACAATATCCAGGAGCTGGGGGGCAATATCCAGGAGCTGGGGGGGCAGTATCCAGGAGCTGGGGACAATATCAAGGAGCTGGGGGGCAATATCCAGGAGAGCTTGGGGGGCAATATCCAGGAGAGCTTGGGGGGCAATATCCACGAGCTGGGGGCAATATCCACGAGCTGGGGGGCAATATCCAGGAGAGCTTGGGGGGCAATATCCAGGAGAGCTTGGGGGGGCAATATCCACGAACTGGGGGGCAATATCCACGAGCTGGGGGGCAATATCCACGAGCTGGGGGCAATATCCACGAGCTGGGGGGCAATATCCATGAGCTGGGGGGCAATATCCAGGAGCTGGGGGGCAATATCCAGGAGCTGGGGGGCATTATCCATGAGCTGGGGGGCATTATCCACGTGCTGGGGCAGTATCCACGTGCTGGGGCAGTATCCACGTGCTGGGGCAGTATCCACGAGCTGGGGCAGTATCCACGAGCTGGGGCATATATCCACGAGCTGGGGCAATATCCACGAGCTGGGGCAATATCCACGTGCTGGGGCAGTATCCACGTGCTGGGGCAGTATCCACGTGCTGGGGCAGTATCCACGTGCTGGGGCAATATCCACGAGCTGGGGCAGTATCCACATGCTGGGGCAGTATCCACGTGCTGGGGCACTATCCACGAGCTGGGGCAGTATCCACATGCTGGGGCAATATCCACGTGCTGGGGCAATATCCACGTGCTGGGGCAGTATCCACGTGCTGGGGCAATATCCATGAGCTGGGGCATATATCCAGGAGCAGGGGCAGTATATCCACAATAGACTGCCCTCTGGGCAGGCTTTCCACCTTGTACTTCAATAACTGCTCACTCAGTTGGAAAGTACAGGCCAGCCTTCCGCTGCTAGGCTCGCCTTGGTGTCCGCTGCCAGGCCCGCCTTGGTGTCCGCTGCCAGGCTCGCCTTGGTGTCCGCTGCCAGGCTCGCCTTGGTGTCCGCTGCTAGGCTCGCCTTGGTGTCCGCTGCCAGGCCCGCCTTGGTGTCCGCTGCCAGCCTCGCCTTGGTGTCCGCTGCCAGCCTGGCCTTGGTGTCCGTTGCCAGCCTCGCCTTGGTGTCCGCTGCCAGGCCCGCCTTGGTGTCCGCTGCCAGGCTCGCCTTGGTGTCCGCTGCCAGGCCCGCCTTGGTGTCCGCTGCCAGGCCCGCCTTGGTGTCCGCTGCTAGGCCTTCAACACAGCAGGCTCTGCAGCGCCTGTCTCTTCAGACGCGTGTCTCCTCGTGTTCTCTCAACAAGATCCGGCATCCACATGTTTTATTCGGCAACCAAGTCACGTGTGCCTCGTTCTTCCATTGGCTGTGTGAGTCACATGCAAAGGCCCTGTGCTAGCCCGGTATCCCGGGGCACAGTAAACCGTCTCTATAACATCACAAAACATAGTCCCGCAGCAAAGTACCAAAATATTGCAAGGAGCTACAGGTACAATGGGTATTCCAGAGAGAGTAGTCGAGGGACGGTCTGTAAGTCAAGGGCTGATAGAGAGTGGCAATCAGTAGACAAAGCAGGGGGTCTGGTACACGGAGATCAGGAAATAGCAGCTATACTCTATGAGTAAGAGAGCTTAATGCTGAAGCTTTGATAGATAGAAGGGGGGAGTGGACCTTTTATTCAGCCAGGGGGGTGTGGTGTGTGTTTTGGGTTTAACTGTTTGATTACCAGGATATCAGTTCTGAGCATGGGCAGCACTTTACATGTGCTACCTGAACATGAATGGCAAGCACGGCGCAGTCAGCGGCGGGGGGCATAAAATAACCCCCCCTAAGGGTAGTACCACTATACCTGGCATGAAAACCTGGGGGGCCTTGGGAGTGCCTTGCCATCTGCAGCTGGGGCCTAGGATGGCACAGAGTAGTTTGGGCTGTCCCCATCTTGTCTGAATCCAGGAATGTCCATTCGCCTTTAGACTTGGAATCATGCAAGGATGAGCGCGGTGAAGGTGGTGGCAGCCAGGTCTTGCCACAGGATGCGGTACTCTATAGTGGGAGTGGGTGCAGCTGGTTCTTTTCTTGCAGGCTGCTCCTGGACTGGTGCTGAAGAGGATGTAGATACAGAAGAGAGCAAGCGGTGACCTGCAAGAGTGATGGGGGTTGCAGTTAGAACATGAACAGACTCCACAAGCTGTCTTTCAGCTTTCCTTATTTTCAATGCCTCTTCAAATCCTTTCAGGTCTTGTCTATGGACAGAGTCCCATTAGATGCATATACACAGCTAGAGAGAACCGGATCTGGAGTAGCGGTTGTTGGAGCAGCAGTCTTCTCCCCACATAAATGTTCCGGGGTAAAATCAGCACAGGTCATAATATACGGTCTGGAGGTGGTAGGTGCCATCTCCAAGGGCATGAGAGATGAAATCTCCATCGGGGTATCAGAGTCATACTCCGTAGGTACGGTGGTCTCTGTCTCCATGGGGTGACAGGTTCTTCCTCCTCTCCAGATCTGTTGGACTTAAAAACCATACGCTTAGGGTCAGCAAGTGAGGAAGGTAAATTTCTTCTGGGTATAAGCGTAGGTTTATTCACCAGGGTTTTTCCGGCAGTAGACTTCTGCACAGGAGTTAACTTGGAGACTGCAGCAGGCTTAACCACGAGCTTGCTTTTTGGAGGGTCTCATGGGGCAACTGGAGAGCCAGTGGTCTGATCCTGCACAATACTTGCAAAGGCTATGGGTCAGCCTTCAGATACACTCCTCAGGAGTCAGTGGGCCTTTAACCATGTGCCTTGGGAGAGGTGCTCCTTGAAGAGTCTTAGATTCCATAACTCCTCCAGTAACCCCAGCAGCCGATACTCAGTCATTCAGGGCTGATAGAATCCCTGCGGGCTCAATGGTTTCTGGCTTCAGCATTCTGTAACGGTTATGGGTGGTCTGAGCCCAGTAAGCAGGAACAAACTGGATGGGTGGGGGACAGGGCACGAGGGGATTCCAGGCGAGGTACAATGGGTAAGCCAGAGAGAGTAGTCAAGGGACGGTCCGTAAGTCAAGGGCTGATAGAGAGTGGCAATCAGTAGACAAAGCAGGGGGTCTGGTACATGGAGATCAGGAAATAGTGTCTATACTCTATGAGTAAGAGAGCTTAATGCTGAAGCTTTGATAGAAGGGGGGAGTGGACCTTTTATTCAGCCAGGGGGGTGTGGTGTGTGTTTTGGGTTTAACTGTTTGATTACCAGGATATCAGTTCTGAGCATGGGCAGCACTTTACATGTGCTACCTGAACATGAATGGCAAGCACGGTGCAGTCAGTGGCGGGGGGCATGACAGTAACGCAACAAACGCACCAAAACAAATTTAAAAAGTAACGAATCGATCCGAAACAATTTTTTTTTCATTGTGCACATGTCTATTCCCTGCATATCGGCAAGCTGCTCCTACAACCGGCTGATTTCCCTGCATATCGGCCAGCTGCTCCTACAACCGGCTGATTTCCCTGCATATCGGCCAGCCTCTCCTACAACCGGCCAGCTGCTCCTACAACCGGCCAGCTGCTTCTACAACCGGCCAGCTGCTCCTACAACCGGCCAGCTGCTCCTACAACCGGCCAGCTGCTTCTACAACCGGCCGGGTTCACTGCACATCTGCCAGATTGTATGCGGATTAGATAAGGATTATCAGCACACATGACTCTCCACCCTGGCCCATCACTGCACCCCCAGATTAGAACACCCACCCCCTACTCTGCAAACTGCAACGTAATGTGACAGCTATGTTGACAGGCAGGCCATAATAGCAGCAATGCGGGCTCGTGCATCGAGACACAAGGCTGAGGGTCTATAAATGCTACACCAGACCCAACAATCAACACTGTGCATGTGTCCGGCCTGGCTCCCACCTGAGTGATTGTGACGTATCAATGGCCATAGGCCAATAAACGTAATGCCCTGGGGGGCTGGACCCCCTTTACAGACCAAGCATTTGTAAGATGCTCTCAGACAGGACAGAGGAACATATTCGTTCATGTCTGACATGCTCAGTTGCTACTATGATACCACTTCAGCAGAAACATGCCAGCCTGGAGATTACACAGTCATATTTTTGTTATACATTCATTGAAATAATTTTTTTCCACCAAAAAAGCAGGTGAGGCGCTGCCTCTACTGCCTTAACGGACAGGCCACTGCTGCCACGTTAGAGAGGTAAGATTGTAACATTTTCATACATTGCCAATGCCATATGGGCAGGATCAGGTCTAAAGGGACACTCAAGCTACCATGACCATGTAAGCTTATTTAAGTGGCGTTGGTGACAGGAGTCTGCTCCTTCCTCTCCTTGACTTACCACCTGCTTCATAGCTGTCAATCAGCGGCCACCACACTGTCTTCCTGCCCAATTCCAAACTGTATGCGCCTGGTCTCAGGAATCGGTGGGTGGGTGAATGAGCATTCAGACGGTTGAATCATAATGCTTGTGCACTGAGAGATATTGGATTGGGTACGTGTCCTCGAAGAGAGCATGTGCCGAAACTTCTCGGCCCGGTGCCTAACTACTTCATATAGTTGAATGCCTGCACTGGTAGATTGTTTTGAATGATCAAAGTGCCTAGAGTGTCCCTTTATCTTAACTCCGACTCCAGGGGGTCTGAGGACCCTGGAGAGAAGAACAAGGTGAAACAGACAGTCCGCACGCATGTCTACAAGAGGTTCTACATGGCAATGAGGACCTAAATGGCAAATTGATCTACCCACATGGGCTCCATCTTCACTTGCCCATAGCAAGACGGCAAGTGAAACATGGGAGCCTTGCCACGATTCCGATCGGTCTGTCCCATACCTGCCTGGGGTGACCTGGCCTGCTCCTGGTTTTATAGATATGGTTTAGGGGTTCCAGGATCTCTGTTCCTCCAAAATTTGCTTCCATTTCTTTTACTTTCCTCCAAGCCTTCTCCATTGATTTCTGTGTGTACTCCACGCTTTTCCTACAGGGCAGAAAACACAAATAGTGAACAAACCCATCTGAACACTCTGCGTCTTTAATGGACACCACCCCTAGAAATGCCATTTGGGAGGCGAGGACTGAACGATGCGGCGCTATATTACAACTACCGGCTTGGTGGAGTAGAGGTAACATCACTGCTCTAGAAACGTGGAGACCCAGGTGTCACGCCGCCGGCGCAAGAGGAGGGGCAAATCTGGCACTGCTCTGCCATAATCAAGCAGCATCGCTCATGGCTACGTTTCCCTTGCTAGCACTGATCAGGTGCTCCTCGTTACCTCCAGGACCTTTTCCCATTTAAGCAGGGCAGACCCCTTCCTCCAGTGCTGGTTCATTGTATTGTCTTTAACCTGCCTGAAGTCAACAGCTATCATTGTCTCCTGTGTACCAGATCCTCAGCTTTCCATAGACCTGCTTGCTTTCCTCCTGTCCATTGACCCACGGCTTGCCATAACACCACGCTCCTGCATACTGCTCTGGATACCTTTGCTTTACCACAGATTACCATAGACTCTTGCAATACTAAGTCTCCTGCTGTGCCAAGACCCAGCGGTGCCAAGTTTCCTGCTGTGCCAAGACCCAGCGGTGCCAAGTTTCCTGCTGTGCCAAGACCCAGCGGTGCCAAGTTTCCTGCTGTGCCAAGACCCAGCGGTGCCAAGTTTCCTGCTGTGCCAAGACCCAGCGGTGCCAAGTTTCCTGCTGTGCCAAGATCCAGCGGTGCCAAGTTTCCTGCTGTGCCAAGACCCAGCGGTGCCAAGTTTCCTGCTGTGCCAAGACCCAGCGGTGCCACGTCTCCTGCTGTGCCAAGACCCAGCGGTAGCAAGTTTCCTGCTGTGCCAAGACCCAGCGGTGCCAAGTTTCCTGCTGTGCCAAGATCCAGCGGTGCCAAGTTTCCTGCTGTGCCAAGACCCAGCGGTGCAAGTTTCCTGCTGTGCCAAGACCCAGCGGTGCCACGTCTCCTGCTGTGCCAAGACCCAGCGGTAGCAAGTTTCCTGCTGTGCCAAGACCCAGCGGTGCCAAGTTTCCTGCTGTGCCAAGACCCAGCGGTGCCAAGTTTCCTGCTGTGCCAAGACCCAGCGGTGCCAAGTTTCCTGCTGTGCCAAGATCCAGCGGTGCCAAGTTTCCTGCTGTGCCAAGACCCAGCGGTGCCAAGTTTCCTGCTGTGCCAAGACCCAGCGGTGCCACGTCTCCTGCTGTGCCAAGACCCAGCGGTAGCAAGTTCCTGCTGTGCCAAGACCCAGCGGTGCCAAGTTTCCTGCTGTGCCAAGATCCAGCGGTGCCAAGTTTCCTGCTGTGCCAAGACCCAGCGGTGCCAAGTTTCCTGCTGTGCCAAGACCCAGCGGTGCCACGTCTCCTGCTGTGCCAAGACCCAGCGGTGCCAAGTTTCCTGCTGTGCCAAGACCCAGCGGTGCCAAGTTTCCTGCTGTGCCAAGACCCAGCGGTGCCACGTCTCCTGCTGTGCCAAAACCCAGCGGTGCCAAGTTTCCTGCTGTGCCAAGACCCAGCGGTGCCAAGTTTCCTGCTGTGCCAAGACCTACCTTCCTGTCCCATCTGTCTGTTGTCTGGTGTTTTCCTCTTGTATCAGTGTCCAGTATTTCCCCTGTGCTCTGTATTAAGTATCCAGCCCACAGCATCAGCCAGTCCTGTTTCCTGTATTGCTCCTCGGTAATCCTGCTGTGTGTATATAACTGTAATAAACTCGCTGTTTATGCACCATATCCTGGCTTCCTCATATATATCACCGCATCCTGGGCTCGTACCCTCGCCTCCCTGTGACACCAGGTTGGAATCCCGGCCAGAGCACCTCTCCAGTAACAGTCCTTGGGCGAGACACCTAACGGGACACACTCGCCACCACACAATATCGCCTGTGGAGTCCAGTGGTGACGTCTCTACCCTTCGACCATGGAGAAGCAAGTCAAATCCCGTTCAGCACATCCCTCCAATACAACTGTGGGGAAGCAGCCTCGATTTTACGGGAAGCGGGTTCAACCTAACCACCAGGTCACTGATCTACAATCATGGAAAGACGACTGGATCCCACTCAGAAGACGCCACCAGCGAGTGTCCTTGGGCAAAACACCTAATGATATGGATGTGTCTACCTCACAAAATACTTGTACATCTCATAGATTGTGAGTTCCCTTGGGAAGAGGGTCCCCCTGAATCAGGTCACCATCCATGTGTGGTATTCCAATGTATTAACCCCTTGTACACTGATCAGTAAAGCGCTGCGGAATATGTGGCGCTATATAAATAAAGGATAATAATAACTAGTGTTAAAAGGGACGCTCTACTCATCCTGACCAGTTTTACATTTATTAAAGTGGTGAGGATGCGAAAGTGTCCCCCACCCCCCGATCTGGTGAAAACGCAGTGTGAAGTAGCGGTGACGTCACCCTGTGACACCAATCGCTGTAGCGAGCGTTCCCAGAGAGGCAGCGATGGATCAGATCTGTGCATGCGCGTGCAGCTCCGATCCATCGCTCTGCGCAGGCGCTGCGGAACTTGTGTATGTAAAGTGTGCAATTTACGGTTCCTACGCAACCTGAAGAGGAGCTGGACGTGGTGAGGCAGAAAAGGTGAGTAAAATCACCAAAAATAGCAAGTATAAAAAATAATTGTTCACAGCAGGATCTGACCAATTATTTAAGGGCATAACCGGGAACTTTATTTTCAACCGAAAATCCCTTTTAATTTAGTCGTTTTAACACTAAAAAAATGTAAATCAATTAAGTTCTATCGACTAAAACTATGAGGAAAATCCGTCGACATCAATTCCGTGACGAATAAAAACTAGAGGGAAATGTTTGGGCTGATTTTATTTAGATTTAACAAAAATAGAAGAATTGGTATAGGCGCAAACAAGAGTATATAGAATGTGGAATCGCCACTGCAACCACAAATGTCATCCCAAGAGTGACAAAGAGACAATAGTAATGAAGAAGAGAACGGGATGCGGCGCTTCCCAGTGTATAGTAGATTAAAATAATCAGCGTTATTTACCAGTTAACCCATAATGGCACAAAAACATCGACTGGTGAAGAGTCAAAATCTCGGAAAAGTGGGATAAACAGACATAGCATAATACTGTTTATATACAGACAAAATATTCCAAGAGGTATATACACTCACACTGTGTAGAGCCTCATCCGGCTCTGGATGTTTCGCCTATGGGTAGATTCGTATGGGCTCACCCATTAGCCACTTCATTTGCTTAAAGCTTTCCAAAAAAGGACATATAAAAAGGAAAGAAAAAAATAGCGACATAGAGTAGTGCAGCAAAGATATATATTACACTTTAGTGAGATAAACTCAGACCACTCACGTGCTGCAGAGCCGCCATGGCTCAAGTAATAGACTCAAGGGTTGTTTAAAATGGGCACAACGCTCATGAAAGCCACAGCGATTCCCCAGTTCAGCATAGGTGAAGAACCAGGCAGTATAAAAATAAAAACATTTATTTTAAAACCAAAATAATAACAAAATAAGCCGAACGCGTTTCGCCTGGGTCGTTCAGACCTTATGGCTTCCTCAGTGGCAGACTCGGCTAAGGCTCTACACAGTGTGAGTGTATATACCTCTTGGAATATTTTGTCTGTATATAAACAGTATTATGCTATGTCTGTTTATCCCACTTTTCCGAGGTTTTGACTCTTCACCAGTCGATGTTTTTGTGCCATTACGGGTTAACTGGTAAATAACGCTGATTATTTTAATCTACTATACACTGGGAAGCGCCGCATCCCGTTCTCTTCTTCATTTAGATTTAGTCGTAGTCCTTCGAGACGCCATTTGACTTAACACTATTTACAATATACACGTTATTCGCCCGTGCCACAGGAAGAAGCCGCTTTAATGAGATCTGGGTGAAGCTCCTCAGGTTTTACTCACGGAAAGAAAGACTGAAAACCGGATCCAAAGCTGAACACATTGAAGTAAGAGCCGAGAGGTAAACTCCTTAAGAGAAGAATCAGCGTGTCCTGGAAGAGAAGAACAGCTCAGCGTGCATTTACACTCAGCACGCACTATACACAGCGTGCACTTACACCCAGCGCGTACTATACACAGCATGCATTTACACCCAGCTCGCACTATACAGAGCGTGTATTTACACTTAGCGCGCACTATACACAGCGTGCATTTACACCCAGCGCGCACTATACAGAGTGTTTATTTACACCCAGCGCCCACTATACACAGCGTGCATTTACACTCAGCGCGCACTATACAGAGTGTTTATTTACACCCAGCGCCCACTATACAGAGCGTGCATTTACACTCAGCGCGCACTATACAGAGTGTTTATTTACACCCAGCACGCACTATACAGAGCTTGTATTTACACCCAGCGCGCACTATACAGAGCGTGCATTTACACCCAGCGCGCACTATACAGAGCGTGCATTTACACTCAGCGCCCACTATACAGAGTGTGCATTTACACCCAGCATGCACTATACAGAGCATTTATTTACACCCAGAGCGCACTATACAGAGCGTGCATTTACACCCAGAGCGCACTATACAGAGCATTGATTTACACCCAGCACGCACTATACAGAGCGTGCATTTACACCCAGCGCGCACAATACAGAGCATTTATTTACACCCAGCGCGCACTATACAGAGCGTGCATTTACACCCAGCGCGCACTATACACAGCGTGCATTTACACCCAGCACGCACTATACACAGCGTGCATTTACACCCAGCACGCACTATACAGAGCTTGTATTTACACCCAGCGCGCACTATACAGAGCGTGCATTTACACCCAGCTCGCACTATACAGAGTGTTGATTTACACACTCTCACACTATACAAAGCGTGTATTTACACCCAGCTTGCACTATACATAGTTCCTCAAAGGAGGGAGGACCATGGGAATCGTGATAACAGATAAATACATTCTTTAGACAAAGAGTAGGCTGGGATGTTAATCCCTTTCAACAGATAACAGGTACACAAGGACCAGACAATAGCATTCTTGCATAAACACAGATCACACAAACCTTCTGCACATGAGAGTGCAACGAAAATAATACAGAACCTCAGGCCTGCAGCCCAAACCCATCTCCATGCCCACGCACCCAAAGTCCAAATGATGCACATCACACTATTATTTTGGATTGTATATTCTTGTCATGTGGTCAGAATTCTTATTTTTCAGGAGTAAGGAAATGCTATCAGGTCTATTCAGTAAAAGGTGAAACTCTGGAGAATTGGAAGGAGAAGAGAACAATCTAGACCAAATAGCCAATTTGGAAAGTGAGATAAATGGGAGAATTTTTCTGGTTTGACTATTCACTCTCTGGAACGCTCTCCCTCGTGCTGTCAGACTTTCCCCTAACTTCTCTTCCTTCAAACGCTCCCTGAAAACATTCCTATTTAGGGAAGCCTACCACCCAACTCACTGACGCAACCATCAATCACTCTCACCTTACAGTCCTCTCCTCCTGTTTCCAACCCCAACCCTCCTAGATTGTGAGTTCCTACGGGAATAGGGCCCTCATCTCCTCCTGTACTGTTTGTCAAATGTTGTTCAATATATTGTAACCCTGTCTATACTGTGCCTATTGTACAGCGCTAAGGAATATGCTGGCGCTTTATAAAATAATAATAATTTGACCTGGATTTTTCACTTCTCCTGACAATTCTGAGTTACACCTTTATTGAATAGATCTGAGTGTATTTTTAATAACGTACTCATGAAATCATAACTGTCTTTTAATATATCTGTCCTTAATAGTCATATGACATGTCCAGTATTAAATAGAATATAATACATTATTAAACCAGGTGTTTAAACTAGTCCCATTACTGTGAATAAAATATAAATAATGGGGGGTTATACAGAGAGCACCGAAATGTCGCCGACATTTCGGTGCGCTCACGTTAACCGCATTTCCCTGCACTTCGGGGAATCAAAGTTCCCCACCATGCGATGAATTCAGCATTCACCGCGGGGTCCCCAGAGTGCAGGAAAAACCCACCGCAAGCCCGCTGAACACAAACCGAAAACCTGCCGGAAGTGCTGCAAAAAACACGCAGAACACATCGGAAAAAGCCGCCGAGCTGCCGATCACAGGGCAGACCAGACACCGGAAAAAGCTGATGAACGGGGTTAAAAAAAAAAAAAAAGCCATACACTTGAAAGTGTCAAAATTGAAACGATATTTGCAAAAAAACCTACTGAACGAAAATGACTGGAATTTACACATAAGATCCTATGAATGATAATAAAAAGGTCTGTTACAGAAAAAAGAAAAACGCTTTTAAAAATAAAATAAAATTGCGCTTGTTAAAAAAAATTAGAAATGGGGACTCGTAACATTTTTTTGGGGGGGATCATTAGCAAACCCCCCCCATAGAAAAAATCGTTAGTGCAGCATCATTGTTCACATAATTGAAATGGCAACAATATTGCTGCATTAATAAAAAAAAACTGGTTTTATTTTTTAAAATCTTTAATTTTAATTTTTTTTATTTATATATTTTTTTTTCTTTACTTTTAACATGGTCATGTTTGGTATCATTGGAAAGGCCATCGTTCCAATGATACCAAATATTAACCCCTAGCTGCCACGGATTACCCGCCAACCCGCCGCAAACCCGCTGGCTGCCGCTGCCAACCTGCCGGACAACCGCTACAAACCCGCCACCTCAAAACCTGCTGCCCGCCGCCACCAACCCACCAGACAGCCACTGCAAACCCGCCGGACAGCCGCCAAATGCAGCCGACGAGTCGCCACACACAGTGCCATTGCCAACCAACCGAAAAGAAAAAGCCGACAAGCCGCCGGACGTGTAAAACTTTGGTTACTTTGGTTTTCTATGGCCTGGCCGTGCCTTGATTTTTCCTTCTTTTATGAGAGGTTGCCGCTCCAGGGTGGTTACAGAGATGGAGGACAGGATGTGGGATGACAGGGTGCCCTGCCAAGCACCTTGCAAAAGAACTGAGGCAGGACATCTCCCCTGAGGTCCAATAGGCCTCAACTTGGGCAGGAGATGGTCACTCCGGTGCAGGATCAGGAGGGAGGTTATCGTTAGGGCCTCGGTGCATCCATCATGGTTATAGTTCATGTTTTGCCATTTATTGTTGGATAATAATATCCAGCCGGTGATGTCCTCTCTTCCACCCTGTTGACTTGTCTTATGGGGATATAATAGAGCTTTTTTTAAGCTTGCCAGCCTGGCATTAAAGGGGTCACACGGGTCATTCTGTCACATACTGACCTTGGCGCTCTGGATACGCTGCGGAGAATTGGGTTTTGAATTCATTTGCTCTTGCATACTGCCGGAGCGATCCATGAGGAAGATGAACTCCCCGCAGGTACACTGCTCCTCCGCCTCGGGAAAACTGGGGTTGAAATTCAACATGACCACATGATGCGCCATGAATGAACCTTCAAACGAAAAGAGAGACGCATTACGGAGGAGACAGACAAGAATAAAAGGAAGATGCAATAAAATCCATGGAAAGATTTATTCCGTGACGTCTGCTGCAATGCGGAGCGTTACGGAGCATCCTGCGTATTCTGCAAACATGGATTTCTGCTCAATACCTAAGAGACAATGTAACCATTGCAAAGCGAGGGCCGCACTGAGCTCAGCGTCTTGGCATCAGACCAGGGATAGTGATCCATATAGCAGGATAAGCCAGGCCCCCTGGCGGTGTTAATGCTCCGCCCCCTAAACGCGAGGAATTCCACATATTTAGAGTTAGTGCAGCCTTAGGTATATAATGTGGTTCATCTTAAAACCAGAATGAAAATAGGCTTGTGCACCGATTTTTTTTTCGGTTCGATTCGGCTCGGCTCGTTCGGATGTTTAAACTTTGATTCGGCTTGTTTCGACCGATTTCTGTTTCGATTCGACTCGTTTTTCGTGTACATTTTTTTTTTCGGAATAGCGACCATTTTTCGTATTTTCAGGTCACTTAGCTCGTTTTTTGTATCGACTTTGAGATTTCGGAAATTTTCGTATTTTTCGGAACCTCTGTTCTCCTCGTTTCAAAGTTTGGTAGTCCCTGAACCAAAGAGGAGGAGCTGCTCGCGTGTAAATTCACATATATATAGCAGAGGCTGTCAGCAGGATCTGCCCAATTATTTAGAGGAAAAAAAATGTGAACTGTTTTTCAATAAAGTATCCCTTTAACAACGTGGACCATTTCCACTTTTATGATATCATTTTAGCAGAAGCCTAGATTTCTAAGGGTCAAAACAAGGTATGTGAGATTGCTGACAACGGGAACAATAGTGACCTGCCCTACAGTGACACCCTGTTCTGGTATTGGCTCGTTGGTGCCATTGCAGTGTAGGCTACACCATATGTAAATCAGACTGTGGTCATCCTGAAAGGGTGGCCGGCGCTGAAATGTTTCTGCTCTCAGATCCTTCAAAAAAACAATACTTTATTTATAGCCTTAATAGTTGCAAGTGATGGTTAAAAGAATCACCGTTGACAATATCGGATTCTGTAAGGATTGGAAATGGCCAATTCTGAATATCAGAAGCTTCTGATATTTCTGTATCAATGACTTGGAATATCAGAAACATGTGATCTGTTCGGCCATTTTTGATCTCCGAAACCTAAGGTTAGGTTACAGTTTCTGTTATATGGTTAGAGTAGGATCTTGGGTTCCTGCAGAGGTTTGGCCAGGACAGGTGTTAACCTCTTAATTAACCTCAACCAAGAGATGTCCTTTTGGTTTAAGTCTTGGACATAGAGTATTGAAGATCACTCCTGAATTTCCCAACAACTTTGAAGTGGACAGTCATCATCGAATTTCAGAATAAAACAGATGGAACCGAAATCACGAATGGAACCGAAATCATGAATAGAGTGAAAATAAATTTTGATTTGACACATTTCAAGTCCATTCAAAAATTCCGAAAATATTTCGTTTCGGCTCGGAAAACTTTTCGGATCTGCCATTTTCGGATCTAAAAATTTTCGGAAAATCGTCCGCATCCGAAAACACGAATCGGGAAATTTCGTGAAAATTCCGAAACGCACATCCCTAAATGAAAAGGCTAAGCTCCATATCCAGAATATTCATCGTCGGGGTCCATGATTCTGCGGAAATATCAGAAGCTCAGGAGGTAAATTCACAGACTGGAATCGCAAAGCCTTTATTCCACCATCATTCACAGCTGCTATTCTTGGGTTTAAAAAGCGCAGTAACACAAACTAAATTGTAAGGTGCCTTACAAACAAAACACATTGTGAATTTCCCCCGTATGGTGCAATTTTGTGGCCATTCGGCTATTCAAAAAACAGGCAGTTCGCCAGATATTGGCGACTTGCTAGGAAATATGGTGCCTGTTCAAGGGCAGTGAAACCCCACATAGAGAAGCAATGGTTAATCTATTCAGAGACGCCGAACAGCAGAGAAATGTCAGTGAAATGCCCTGCTGTTCAGTTTTTTCATTCGGCAGGTTTATTCAGGCAAATCCCATAGGCTTCAATGTTAAAAATATTCCCGTTTTTAAACCAATATCTAATAAACCGTTTATTATTTTCATCTGCAGCAAAAAGTCTCTTTATTTTTTTTTAGCATCTTTTAGGGGAAATTTGTTTTCACATATTTTTTAGACATGTGCATTAGTTTTAGTACTAAAACGATTTAGTCCGAATTTTGGGATAATTTAGTTTTCGTATGACTGAAGAGATACGAAACTGCTCAGTACAAAAAAATAAAGAAACTAAAATAAAATGCACTACATTTTAGTTTCAGTCCTTTTTGTGATATTACATTGAGTGAAGGAGACCAGTAATGAAGAGCGCAACATCGCAAAGCTACAGAAAAGGTTTGTATGTGTAATCCTTCCCGACCCCTACCCGAAAATCTGACAGTGATAGAGCTCCAGAATACTCACTCGCTGCACAGACAGCCAGCACAGGAGAGGAAAGCTTTACTTAACCCTTGCATGTCTATGAGGCAGACAAGATGATAAAAACAGCTGGAGAAGGAAAACATTCAAATAAATCATACTGAAAGCTAATGACAGAGGAGGGCTGGATAGTAAAACCCCCTTTAAAACAAGCAGCGCTGGGAGAAGAGAGGGACTTTATAAAACGTGTGTTATCTCCCCTCCCGCTCTGCATAATAGGGGCTTAGGTCGGATACATTTTATATTATCCAGGAGCACTATCCCCCTTTCCTCATCTATAATACACGTTTTATATAAAGTCCCTCTCCCAGTGCTGCTTGTTATAAAGGGTTTTTTACGTCTGATACATTTAGTATCCAGCTCTCACAGTTACTCTGTCATTATGAGCCTTCAGTGTGATTTATTTGAATGTTTTCCCTGGATTTAAAGTGCTTTATTTTATTATAAAAATAAATTTGCACCAGTCATCTCTTCTCTGAGCTTTCAGACCGATTTATGTTAATATTTTCTCTCTCCCCTTTTATATTCCTCTCTGTCTCCCCCACAGAGATACAAAGTTTAAGTAAAAGTTCCCTCTCCTGTGCTGGATAAGCATTGCGTTCCGAAGTTCTGCACCCTCCACATGCCATACAGGATGTTTTATACAGAGAGGGGCATTAATTAATGCAGGAGGATGTTCTATACATTATACAGAGAGGGTTATTAATGCAGGAGGATGTTCTATACATTATACAGAGAAAGGTATAAATTGATTAGGATGTTCTATACAGAGAGGGACATTAATTCAGGAGGATGTTCTATACATTATACAGAGAGGGGTATTAATTAATGCAGGTGAATGTTGTATACATTATACAGAGAGGGTTATTAATTAATGCAGGAGAATGTTATCTACATTATACCGAGAGGGGTATTAATTAATGCAGGAGGATGTTCTATACGTTATATAGAGAGGAGCCTTTTTTTAGCCCTTTAAATCCAGTGGCTGTGAGATCAGCTGCTTGTTATATTATCTCTCAGTACAATGTATCAGGCTCAGCTGTTACAGTAACTGACTAACAGCGCTCAGAGTTTCAGTAAAACAAGGAAATAATATTGTTCTAACCTCTTATATATAAAACTATATTCACTAGTTTGACTGAAACTCCTAGTGCTGTGATGAGCAGCAGTCAGTTACTGTAACAGCTTTGCCTGACACATTGTGCTGAGAGTGAGAGATACTGTAACAGGCAGCGATCTCAGCCCTCTGAGGAGCCACTACAATAGTAATTGTATCCACTGGTTTTCGGATGAATGAAATTAGTTTTCATACTAAAGAACTGAAAACGAATTTCTTTAGCAACTAAATAAATTGAATTTTAGGACTAATCCATTAGTTCAAAACGAAATTTTGTGCTGTGCACATGCCTAATATTTTTTTTTAAATATTGTTTTTCAAAAATAAGAAAGTGGGGAAACCCTGTAAAAACTGGGTCCCTCCAATAGACAATCACCTGTCCCTAACCATAAAGTAAGGGCAGCACACCAGGATTAAACCTGACCTACGTATTATACACACCAAAAACCACTTAACAGCTCAAAAGAAGACTGTCAACTGGTAATAGAGGAGTGGATACAAAAGAGATTCCTTTATTTATACACAACCAAAAAATTGGATTAAATAAAGGAATCTCTTTTGTAGCCACTCCTCTATTACCAGTTGACAGTCTTATTTTGAGCTGTTAAGTGGTTTTTGGTGTATAAATATTGTTTTTGTCTTATTTCTGTAACAGCCCTTTTTATTATCATTCATAGGATCTTAGATGTTAATTCCAGACATTTTTGTTCAGTAGTTTCTTTGCAAACAGCGTTTCAATTTTGACACTTTCAATCGTATTGCTTTTTTTTTTTTTTTTTCACCTGTCCGGCGGCTTGTCGGCTTTCTTCTGAGGCTGGTCGGCGCTGTGCTCGGCAGCACTTTGGCTGCGCTTGGCGGCTGTCCGACGTGTATGCAGCGGCGGGTTTGCGGCGACATTCGGCTGCTGATTTGCTGCACTTCGGGGACCCTGCGTTGACTGCTGAATTCAACGCAGGGTAGGCGAATTTGACAAACTGCGGCGAGCAGGAGAAGGTTCCCGCTTGCTCTTTTTTTTTTTTGGAGAAAGGATTTTACCAGGAAGGATACATTGATAGTCATGGGTTCGATCCCAGCGAGCACCTCTCCAGTAAGTGTCCTTGGGCAAGAGACCTAATGGTACATACTCGCCACCCAGGACATACTTGAAAACGAGATAAATCTCAATGTATCCTTCCTGGTAAAATCCTTTCTCCAAAAAAAAAAAAAAAAAGAGCAAGCGGAACCTTTCTATCAGGGTTATTCTCCTGCTCGCCGCACTTCGGCAAATTCGCCTACCCTGCTTCCTGTCTGTCCCGGCTCTCCAGACACCCCCTTACCAGGATCAGCCCGGCCTCTGAGTTGCTGGGAACTCAGTGCCTCGAGCAGCCTGATCCGCAGCTCCAGACCCGCTGGTTCTGAACTCCTGCCTTGGAGCCTCTTTGCATTTCCAGAATGTCGCTCAGTGCCGGTGAGTGAGTGAGTGAGTGATTATAGCTGTAGCGTAGCTGAGACACCAGGCAGGCTGTATGTTCATTACAGGATACACTGACAGCTGCAGAACAGCACCACTTTGGCCAAGATGGGTATTGCATCTGGAGATTTAAACATAGATAATGCTGTGATTCTATTCTATTTCATAAATAATTATATGTCTGAAGCTTTAAATTGACTCACCTTCCTTGGCTCCTGAATCTCCTAACTCCATGGTTGCACTGGGCTTGTTGGCATCGGCATAGTAAGCCAGAAGCTCCACATCTTGCTCAAACTTGTGGCCCTCGGACAGAGACACCTGAAAGATTCAGGAGAGGGAAAAGGTCACAAACCTACAGGAACATGAATGGAAAGGGTTACATTTTATATGGAGGCTGATGGTGGTAGCTGGCTGATACTTAATATTGTTACTATGCACCGTGACATCAAATCTTCCCCCAGTCTTAAGTCACTCAAGAGCTCACTATTAACATACCTCAATGCGGAATGCACCTGTAAACATGTAACATAGTGACTATATACAGAATGCGCCTGTAAACATGTAACACAGTGACTATATACAGAATGCACCTGTAACCATGTAACATAGTGACTATATACAGAATGCACCTGTAAACATGTAACATAGTGACTATATACAGAATGCACCTGTAAACATGTAACATAGTGACTATATACAGAATGCACCTGTAAACATGTAACACAGTGACTATATACATAATGCGCCTGTAAACATGTAACACAGTGACTATATACAGAATGCACCTGTAAACATGTAACACAGTGACTATATACAGAATGCGCCTGTAAACATGTAACACAGTGACTATATACAGAATGCACCTGTAAACATGTAACAGTGACTATATACAGAATGCACCTGTAAACATGTAACAGTGACTATATACAGAATGCACGTGTAAACATGTAACATAATAACTATTGTGACGTTTGGGGGCCCACAGAGCACGTGCACAAGGTCTTTCACAAACAAAACAGTTTTATTCACCCTTTCAGGGCAGTCAAAAAGGCAACATAATAAGTACACGCTTTGGTTCAGCGAAATTAAAGCAAAGTCCTGATCTTCAGCACAAATAAACAGAGAAATAATAGTGGCTCACCAACGCTTTAAACAGTCCCAAAACCTAGGGAATCCTTTCCCCAGTATGTAAAAGCTCTCCAGCAAGGCACAGCACGTCTTCTGCTTTTGGAACACAACACACAGCTTCCACTGATTACTTTCCTTTTCCTGAACTCCCACAATCCTATCTGGGAGCTGCTGGCTTTAAAACTCTTCCTGGACAGGAAGATTAACCCTGTGGTTGCCCTTAAAGGGTCCACACCCAAATAGGGGTGAAACATATTGTCCATCCAGGACCCAGCCCTGCCGACCTCTACACTATATACAGAATGCGCCTGTAAACATGTAACATAGTGACTATATACAGAATGCACCTGTAAACATGTAACACAGTGACTATATACAGAATGCGCCTGTAAACATGTAACATAGTGACTATATACAGAATGCGCCTGTAAACATGTAACAGTGACTATATACAGAATGCACCTGTAAACATGTACACAGTCACTATATACAGAATGCACCTGTAAACATGTAACACAGTGACTATATACAGAATGCGCCTGTAAACATGTAACATAGTGACTATATACAGAATGCGCCTGTAAACATGTAACAGTGACTATATACAGAATGCACCTGTAAACATGTAACACAGTCACTATATACAGAATGCACCTGTAAACATGTAACACAGTGACTATATACAGAATGCGCCTGTAAACATGTAACATAGTGACTATATACAGAATGCGCCTGTAAACATGTAACAGTGACTATATACAGAATGCACCTGTAAACATGTAACACAGTGACTATATACAGAATGCTCCTGTAAACATGTAACACAGTGACTATATGCAGAATGCACCTGTAAACATGTAACACAGTGACTATATACAGAATGCACCTGTAAACATGTAACACAGTGACTATATACAGAATGCGCCTGTAAACATGTAACATAGTGACTATATGCAGAATGCACCTGTAACATGTAACACAGTGACTATATACAGAATGCACCTGTAAACATTTAACATAGTGACTATATGCAGAATGCACCTGTAAACATGTAACACAGTGACTATATACAGAATGCACCTGTAAACATGTAACACAGTGACTATATACAGAATGCACCTGTAAACATGTAACACAGTGACTATATACAGAATGCACCTGTAAACATGTAACACAGTGACTATATACAGAATGCACCTGTAACATGTAACACAGTGACTATATACAGAATGCGCCTGTAAACATGTAACACAGTGACTATATACAGAATGCGCCTGTAAACATGTAACACAGTGACTATATACAGAATGCACCTGTAAACATGTAACACAGTGACTATATACAGAATGCACCTGCAACAACCTTTCTCTGTCTCAGTTATATGAAGATATTACAACAACGAAGCTCCGAGCGTCCCTCCAAGGGTCCCTGCGAGCTTCCACCATGGCTCCTAGTGTGAGCTCATGGCACGGACATGCTGGGTCCATGGAGTCTAATGAACTCCAGGAGCTGATAAGAGCAGTGGAGGGCATCGCTGCTGCTGGTATCAGTCTGCGGCTCTTTGTTAATCCAACGCCAGACACTAATATAGCAGCCGAGCCGCAATAAGTACAATAAAAGGAAGTCGGCCAGCGATATCGACTTCCAGGGATTTTTTCTGTTATCAGTCCTCTATTAATGACAGCCATGGAATAGGGCCCCATGTGTTTTATGTGTGTGACTGTACTCTGACATATTGTATACATACACAGGTAGGTATATATTATCTGCTGCATATACTATGTGTTACTTTGGCTTTCCTCCTCGCTCACCTCGGCCGAGGTTTTGTCGGTATCCGTGTAATCCAGGGGGGTGAGGTCACAGTTAGACTCAATTTTGGATATGCCAAACGCAGACTGGAAGTGGGCGTCCAGAGACAGGGTGTACGGGATCTGGCCAACAGGAACCCGGGGATGCGTGGCGGTGACATTCAGCGCTTCTCCTACACAAGAATAAAAGGCGGATTAGGGAATTGCGGGAAAACGTCTCAGGAAAGTAGCGACCCAGCGCTTTAATAAATACCACTAATATCAATATACCCAGGACAGCGGCGACCCAGCGCTTTAATAAATACCACAAAAAAGCATAAACCCAAGACAGCGGCGACCCAGCGCTTTAATAAATACCACGAATATCAATATACCCAGGACAGCGGCGACCCAGCGCTTTAATAAATACCACTAATATGCATATACCCAGGACAGCGGCGACCCAGCGCTTTAATAAATACCACTAATATGCATATACCCAGGACAGCGGCGACCCAGCGCTTTAATAAATACCAATAATATCAATATACCCAGGACAGCGGCGACCCAGCGCTTTAATAAATACCACTAATATCAATATACCCAGGACAGCGGCGACCCAGCGCTTTAATAAATACCACTAATATCAATATACCCAGGACAGCGGCGACCCAGCGCTTTAATAAATACCACTAATATCAATATACCCAGGACAGTGGCGACCCAGCGCTTTAATAAATACCAATAATATCAATATACCCAGGACAGCGGCGACCCAGCGCTTTAATAAATACCACTAATATGCATATACCCAGGACAGCGGCGACCCAGCGCTTTAATAAATACCACGAATATCAATATACCCAGGACAGCGGCGACCCAGCGCTTTAATAAATACCACTAATATCAATATATCCAGGACAGCGGCGACCCAGTGCTTTAATAAATACCACTAATATGCATATACCCAGGACAGCGGCGACCCAGCGCTTTAATAAATGCTAATATCAATATACCAGGACAGCGGCGACCCAGCGCTTTAATAAATACCACTAATATCAATATACCCAGGACAGCGGCGACCCAGCGCTTTAATAAATACCGCTAATATCAATATACCCAGGACAGCGGCGACCCAGCGCTTTAATAAACACCACTAATATGCATATACCCAGGACAGCGGCGACCCAGCGCTTTAATAAATACCACTAATATCATTAATACCCAGGACAGCGGCGACCCAGCGCTTTAATAAATACCATTAATATCAATATACCCAGGACAGCGGCGACCCAGCGCTTTAATAAATACCATTAATATGCATATACCCAGGACAGTGGCGACCCAGCGCTTTAATAAATACCACTAATATGCATATACCCAGGACAGCGGCGACCCAGCGCTTTAATAAATCCATTATATCAATATATTCCAGGACAGCGGCGACCAGCACTTTAATAAATACCATTAATATCAATATACCCAGGACAGCGGCGACCCAGCGCTTTAATAAATACCATTAATATCAATATACCCAGGACAGCGGGACCCAGCGCTTTAATAAATACCATTAATATCAATATACCCAGGACAGCGGCGACCCAGCGCTTTAATAATACACTAATATGCATATACCCAGGACAGCGGCGACCCAGCGCTTTAATAAATACCATTAATATCAATATACCAGGACAGCGGCGACCCAGCGCTTTAATAAATACATTAATATCAATATACCCAGGACAGCGGCGACCCAGCGCTTTAATAAATACATTTAATATCAATATATCCAGGACAGCGGCGACCCAGCGCTTTAATAAATACCACTAATATCAATATACCCAGGACAGCGGCGACCCAGCGCTTTAATAAATACCACTAATATCAATATATCCAGGACAGCGGCGACCCAGCGCTTTAATAAATACCACTAATATCAATATACCCAGGACAGCGGCGACTCAGCGCTTAATAAACACCACTAATATGCATAAACCCAGGACAGCGGCGACCCAGCGCTTAATAAATACACTAATATCAATATACCCAGGACAGCGGCGACCCAGCGCTTTAATAAATACCATTAATATCAATATACCCAGGACAGCGGCGACCCAGCGCTTTAAAAAATACCACTAATATCAATATACCCAGGACAGCGAGCGACCCAGCGCTTTAATAAATACCATTAATATCATATAATATCCCAGACGGGAAGCGGGCGACCCAGCGCTTTAATAAATACCCTAATATCAATATACCCAGGACAGCGGCGACCCAGCGCTTTAATAAATACCACTAATATCAATATACCCAGGACAGCGGCGACCCAGCGCTTTAATAAATACCATTAATATCAATATACCCAGGACAGCGGCGACCCAGCGCTTTAATAAATACCACTAATATGCATATACCCAGGACAGCGGCGACCCAGCGCTTTAATAAATACCACTAATATCAATATACCCAGGACAGCGGCGACCCAGCGCTTTAATAAATACCACTAATATCAATATACCCAGGACAGCGGACGACCCAGCGCTTTAATAAATACCACTAATATGCCATATATCCAGACAGCGGCGACCCAGCGCTTTAATAAATACCACTCTATTACAAGAATATCATGTATATACCCCAGGATAGCGGCGGAATAAGCGGCCAGCGCTTTAATAAATACCATTAATATCAAATATTACCCAGGACAGCGGCGACCCAACGCTTTAATAAATACCTTAATATGCATATACCCAGGACAGCGGCGACCAGCGCTTTAATAAATACCACTTAATATGTCAATATACCCAGGACAGCGGCGACCCAGCGCTTTAATAAATACCATTAATATCATAATATCCAGGACAGCGGCGACCCAGCGCTTTAATAAATACCATTAATATCAATATACCCAGGACAGCCGACCCAGCGCTTTAATAAATACCACTAATTTTCATATACCCAGGACAGCGGCGGACCCAGCGCTTTAATAAATACCATTAATATCAATATACCCAGGACAGCGGCGACCAGCGCTTTAATAAATACCACTAATATGCATATACCAGGACAGCGGCGACCCAGCGCTTTAATAAATACCATTAATATCAATATTACCCAGGACAGCGGCGACCCAGCGCTTTAATAAATACCACTAATATCAATATATTCAGGACAGCGGCGACCCAGCACTTTTAATAAATACCACTAATATGCATATACCAGCGGACAGAGCAGCCGACCCAGCGCTTTAATAAATACCACTAATATTAGAATATAGTCCAAGGAACGGCGGAATACCCGAGCGCTATTAACATTGATAAAATACCATTAATAATCAATATACCCAGGACAGCGGCGACCCAGCGCTTTAATAAATACCACTAATATTTGATAGATATACCTAGGACAGAACGGCGACCCAAGCGCTTTAATAAATACCATTAATATCTCAATATACCAGGACAGCGGCGACCAGCGCTTTAATAAATACCACTAATATCAATATACCCAGGACAGCGGCGACCCAGCGCTTTAATAAATACCACTAATATGCATATACCCGGACAGCGGCCGACCCAGCGCTTTAATAAATACCACTAATATCAATATACCTAGGGACAGCGGCGACCCAGCGCTTTAATAAATACCATTAATATCAATATCCAGGACAGCGGCGACCCAGCGCTTTAATAAATACCATTAATATCAATATACCAGGACAGCGGCGGACCCAGCGCGCTTGGAAAATAAATACCATTTAATATTAGATTTACCCAGGAACAGCGCGACCCAGCGCTTTATAAAATACCATTAATATCAATATATCCAGGACAGCAGCGAGACACCAGCGCTTTAATATAATTACCACTAATATGCGTATATACCCAGGACCGTGGCGACCCAGCGCTTTAATTAAATACCACTAATATGCAATATACCCAGGAACAGCGGCGACCCAGCGCTTTAATAAATACCACTAATATGCAATATACCCAGGACCGTGGCGACCCAGCGCTTTATATTAAAAAAATGACCAATAATAATAATGCATATATACCAGGACTGGTGGCGACCCAGCGCTTTAAATAAATACCACTAATATTACAGTATACCCAGGACAGCGGCGACCCAGCGCTTAATAAATACCAACTAATATCAATATATCCAGGACAGCGGCGACCAGCGCTTTAATAAATACCACTAATATCAATATACCCAGGACAGCGGCGACCCAGCGCTTTTAATAAATACCACGAATATCAATATACCCAGGACAGTGGCGACCCAGCGCTTTAATAAATACCACTAATATCAATATACCCAGGACAGTGGCGACCCAGCGCTTTAATAATACCACTAATATCAATATACCAGGACAGCGGCGACCCAGCGCTTTAATAAATACCACTAATAAGCATATACCCAGGACAGTGGCGACCCAGCGCTTTAATAAATACCACTAATATATACCAGGACAGCGGCGACCAGCGCTTTTAATAAATACCACTAATATCAACTATATCCAGGACAGCGGCGACCCAGCGCTTTAATAAATACCACTAATATCAATATACCCAGGACAGCGGCGACCCAGCGCTTAATAAATACATTAATATCAATATACCCAGGACAGCGGCGACCCAGCGCTTTAATAAATACACTAATATCAATATACCCAGGACAGCGGCGACCCAGCGCTTTAATAAATACCACAATATCAATTACCCAGACAGCGGCGACCAGCGCTTTAATAAATACCACTAATACAGCATATACCCAGGACATGGCGACCAGCGCTTTAATAAATAGCCACTAATATTCCAAATATATACCCAGGACAGCGGCGACCCACGCGCTTTAATAAATACCACTAATTCAATATACCCAGGAAAACGGTGACCAGCGCTTTAATAAATACCACTAATATGCATATACCCAGGACAGTGGCGACCCAGCGCTTTTAATAATACCACTAATATCAATATACCAGGACAGCGGCGACCAGCGCTTTAAAAAATACCACATAATATCAATATACCAGGACAGCGGCGACCCAGCGCTTTAATAAATACCACTAATATGGCTATATCCCAGGACAGCGGGCGCCAGTGCTTAATAAATACCACTAATATCAATATACCCAGGACAGCGGCGACCCAGCGCTTTAATAAATACCAATTAATATCAATATATCCAGGACAGCGGCGACCCAGCGCTTTAATAAATACCATTAATATCAATATATCCAGGACAGCGGCGACCCAGCGCTTTAATACCATTAATTCAATATACCCAGGACAGCGGCGACCCAGCGCTTAATAAATACATTATATCAATATACCCAGGACAGCGGCGACCCAGCGCTTTAATAAATACCACTAATATCAATATACCCAGACAGCGGCGACCAGCGCTGCTTTATAAACCACTAATATCAATATACCCAGGACAGCGGCGACCCAGCGCTTTAATAAATACCACTAATATCAATATTACCCAGGACAGTGGCGACCCAGCGCTTAATAAATACCACTAATATCAATATACCCAGGACAGCGGCAACCCAGCGCTTTAATAAATAGCACTAATATGCATATACCAGGACAGTGGCGACCAGCGCTTTAATAAATAGCCACTAATATGCATATACCCAGGACAGCGGCGACCCAGCGCTTTAATAAATACCACTAATATCAATATACCCAGGACAGCGGCGACCCAGCGCTTTAATAAATACCACTAATATCAATATACCCAGGACAGCGGCTTTCGTTATTTTCTTCTCATGGCGGAATTAAAAAAAAAAAGTTTTGTGTTAAGTGAATTTTGTATTTTTAAAATAAAGCGTCTTATAAATTCTAGAGCCGCTCTGGTGCCGCGATGCGCCGTACGGTGTTATCTGCCCCCTCCCCTTACCAAATACATTTATATGGACAAAACTATTAGGACTAGGGATGCACCAAAATTTCAGCTGCCAAAATGTATCGGCCGAAAAAATTGTGTTTTTGTCTTTCAGCCGAAATGTAAAGACGTCCAAAAATATCAGTCGAATATCGGCCATGTAGACCTGTGCCTGGAGGCCGGCTGAGCCCCAGCAAGGGAGAGTAATAGGGACTCGAGTTAGCGCCTCACTGGAGAGTGAAGGCCACAGCGCCGGGCAGGGCCAGAGGCGCGGTTCAGTTCAGCCGCTGCAAGTGCTAAGTTAGCAACTTGCCATTGAACGCCGTTCTGCTGCTCAGCACTGCTAACTTAGCACTTGCAGCGACCGAGGAGATGCTGCGAGTAGCTGAGGTGTACGTATTAAAGATGGCCGCCCCATGAAGCACAGTAACAATTCCGTACAGCAATGTTAATTGAGGGTTTTTGTTCACCAAAAGCACAAAATATTTATTTATTATTTCTCCCTGACACCAACATATATTACAGCTCAATCTTATTATTGTTTCAGAAGTAAACATAACGTTTATTCAATAAAAACTATCATTTGTGGTGTGTGCGTACAAAACGGAATTTGCTGACTGCTTTCCTTTATCATATATACCTCGAGTCAAACGAAAAACAATCTGAATCTTTCATTAAGAAATCGGCCATTTTGGATTTGAAATTCGCATCCAAAGCGTTCAATGACACTGCTGCAGCCAATTCAGCAGCTGCTGAGGTATTGACGGGCTCTTGTTTGCAGCATGCTTTGAGCTCCATCCCATGTTCCACAGATCTACTCAAGGTCAGTGTGGCTCCATCTTGGTTTTCTATCACAGGCTGGCCATTCCACAGCGCCTAATGAGCCTCCATGATAAGGGAGTGTGAGGGATCACACCGCCGGATCCACAGGAACAACAAAGCTGGTGCTGCTCCATTGTGAGTCACATCCAACCTGGCAGCACCCTTCATGTCCCACCCTGCTGGACTTCACATTGCTGTGCGCTCTGGTAGCATCAGCAGGTGCACCCAATCATACCTGTCCATCTCCTATTTAACAGAGGCGCACCCTACCCAAGATGCATCTGTATTCTGTAGTGACTCAGTCTGTGTCTTGTAACCGGCCGGGAAGGAAGCCCCCCCCTGCTCTCAACTGAATACTGTGCCCCGGGACCCCTGGCTTTCCTCCTGGACTTTGTTAAATGATCCTTGTAGTATATCATAGTGTTATATCTATCCACCACTAGAGGGCGCATGTTGTAGGTATTATCTGTGTTCCTGTTCATTGTAAATAAAGTTTCCTCATCACATGGTAGAGTTCTAAGGCAGCATGCAGACGCTGTGTGCAGCTCCTGTAAATAAAGAATAAGAACCTTCCACAGCCTGTCTCTGCTTTCAAAGATATGGAGATATCACATTGGCGACGAGGGTAAACAGGTTGTACTGTGGAACGTGTATGTGCAGTTTCAAGGTCTGCAGAGCAGAAGAAAAAAAATAAGAAACAGAAGAAACTACAAGGACGTGAATTGCTGAGACAGAATGGCTGCTCTTGTGGGAACAGTGAGCCCCTTTGACTGTGAGTTGCAATCGTGGGACGAATATATTGAAGTGTTGGACTATTTCTTTCAAGCTAATGAGATTACTGATGCCGGTAAGAGGAAAGCAGTGTTATTAAGCGGGGTCGGCGCGTCAACTTATAGTTTGCTGAGAAGTTTGCTGTGTCCTATGACGCCAGCAGAGAAAACATATCAGGAACTTGTCGTCGTGCTCAAAGCCCATTATAATCCAAACCAAGTGAAATTGTGCAGAGATATAAATTTAATTCACGCACACGGCATACTGGCGAGAAGGTGGCTGATTATGTGGCGGAGTTGAAAAAGTTAGCGCAGTATTGTGAATACGGGCCTACACTACCACAAATGCTGCGGGACAGGCTGGTGTGTGGAGTAAATGACGACAGGATGCAGAGACGGCTGTTTAGTCAGAAGTGGATTTAACCTTTGAAAAGGCTCTTACTATGTGTCTGGCGATGGAGTCGGCTGACAGAAATATAAAAGATCTCCAAGGCTTCTCTGGGGATGAAGAATCACAGTCTCAAGGTCTCATCAGGGACAATCGGTGGTGCATAATGTGGGTGCAGTGGATAAGAGGGGTGGAAGACGGACTATGAGTGTTTCAGGTGCAAAGGGAATCATGCACCCCACGAATGCAAATTTATAAATGAACTGTGCCACCATTGTCAGAAACGTGGACACATCAAGCGGGCGTGCAAATCCAAGCACGTGATGCAGAGTCACAAAACCCCATTTCAAGGACTGAGGGGGAGAGGAAAGGAAAGGAGAAGGCTGGGAGGTCGCATTTAGTGAAAGAAGAAGACGTTAGTGAGACAGAAGATGCAGGTGACATAAACACGATATACAGTGTCTCACATAAAATGCCTAAAGTGGCTCCTATTCTACAGAAGTTAAAGGTGAATGGCATGAACATCGAATTTGAGGTGGACACAGGTTGTGGCATTACAATTATTAGCAAAAAGCAATACTCTAAGCTATGGAAAAACACCGACATACCAGAGTGGGAACCATGCAACCTGACATTAAAAACATATACAGGTGAGAAGATGCTGGTGTTAGGTCAGGTTATAGGAACAGTGCAGAGTCAGATGGACAACAAGAAACTTACTATGGTAGTGGTTGAAGGGGCCGGGCCAAATTTATTGGGACGAAACTGGCTGAAAGACTTAAGAGTGTTGCCACAACTGGTGAATACAGTAACAGCCAGTCCAACGCTACATTTGGCTGACCTGCTAGATCGATATGCTGAGGTGTTCAAAGATGAGCTAGGTCAGCTGAAAGGCACCACGGCCAAAATTCATGTGAACTCAGAGGCCCAGCCACGATTCTATAAGCCACGACGGATACCTTTTGCTGTCAAACCTCTGGTGGAGGCAGAACTGCAGAGACTGGTAGATGAGAAAATTATAGAACCAGTACAATTTTCGGAATGGGCAGCTCCCATAGTACCGGTGAGGAAGCCGGATGGTTCAATCCGCATCTGTGGAGATTACAAACTCACAGTAAACCGAGCATCCAGTGTGGAACAATATCCTATTCCTAAAGTGGAAGACTTATTTGCTCAGTTGGCGGGCGGCAACAAATTCTCCAAACTGGATATGAGTCATGCGTATCAGCAGATCGTGCTGGATGAAAGCGCCAAAAAGTATGTGACTGTTAATACACACAAAGGACTGTATACTTATGGTAGATTGCCGTTTGGAGTGGCGTCGAGTCCAGCCATTTTCCAGCGCACTATGGAGGGCATCCTACAAAACATGCCGCACGTCACAGTCTACTTAGATGACATTTTAGTTACTGGGGTCAGCGAGGACGATCATTTAAGAAATCTGGAGGAGGTCTTGTCTCGGCTAAAACAAAGTGGCCTGAGACTGAAAAGGAGCAAGTGCAAGTTCCTGGGAACAGAAGTGGTTTTTCTGGGTCACAAGATCAGTGCTGCGGGTGTGCAGCCAGTCGCAGAAAAGGTCCAGGCCATACAAGAGGCACCCACACCGCGGTCTGTGAGTGAACTAAAGGCTTACTTAGGCCTATTGAACTATTACCACAAATTCTTACCGAGCCTGTCCACGTTACTGGCACCGCTGCATGCACTATTGAGGAAAGAGACTAAATGGACCTGGAGTTGTGAGCAAAAAGAGGCCTTTGAAAAGTCCAAAAATCTTCTCCAGTCGGATGCCTTGTTGGTACATTATGATGTCAACAAACCTATTATCCTGGCTTGTGACGCTTCACCTTATGGTGTGGGTGCTGTGTTGTCGCACAGGATGGGGGATGGATCTGAACGGCCAATAGGGTTCGTCTCACGTACACTGAATGCAGCTGAGAAAAATTATTCTCAAATTGAGAAGGAGGGCCTTGCGGTGATATTTGGGGTGAAGAAGTTTCACACATACTTGTATGGGAGACAATTCACCATTGTTACAGATCATAAACCACTGATCTCATTATTTAATGAACTGAAGGAGGTTCCACAAATGGCCTCGCCACGCATTCAAAGATGGGCTGTGACATTATGTGGATATGAGTACTCCATCGTGTACAAAGCAGGCAAGGATCATCAAAATGCTGATGGCTTGAGCCGGTTGCCAGTCGCGGAAACAGGGGTGGAGACGCCTGCGGAGGAAGAGAGAGTACTTCTATTGGAAGAAAATGGCGTACCATTGGTTAAAGCCGACCAGGTGAGGAAATGGACAGATAAAGATACCGTTTTAGCACGGGTTAGAGAGTTCGTCCTCAGAGGATGGCCAAAAAGAGTGGAGAAATCAGTGTTTGGAGCTTATGTGAAAAGGAAGGAGGAACTTAGTGTGGAGGCAGGTTGTGTCTTGTGGGGTGCCCGTGTGGTCATTCCACCCCCAGGTCGCACAGACCTACTGAAGCACTTACACACGACTCACCCAGGAATAATCAGGATGAAGGGGCTGGCGCGGAGCTATATGTGGTGGCCGAAGATGGATGCCGATATAGAAGCAATGGTAAAAACTTGCACCATGTGCCAAGAAAATAGAAATTCTCCCCAGTGTGCACCTTTACATCCTTGGGAAGTACCAAACCTTCCATGGAGAAGACTTCACATTGATTATGCGGGCCCGTGGATGGGCAAGATGTTTTTGATTTTGGTGGATGCTTACTCTAAATGGATAGAGGCGTACCCGTTAAGTAAATCCACCTCCGCAGTGACTATTCAATGCCTCAGACAGAGCTTTAGCCAGCATGGAATTCCCGAAATGGTGGTGTCGGACAATGGCACCAGTTTTACGAGTATGGAGTTTCAAGAATTCATGGCTCGAAATGGTATTAAGCACGTGACCACAGCGCCTTACCATGCAGCGTCCAATGGACTGGCCGAAAGGGCGGTGCAGACATTTAAAGGGCTGATAAAAAAAAGTTCAGGAGATTCCATTGAGGTCAAGATGGCCAGAGCGTTGTTTAGTTACAGGATAACTCCTCAGTCCACGACTGGAAAATCACCTGCAGAGCTCTTGTGTGGGAGGAAATTGCGTTCCACGTTGGATCTCATACATCCGGATTTTAAAGGCCAGGTGCAAGAAAAGCAGGTGAAGCAAAAACTTTATCATGATCAACATGCCAAGGAGAGACATCTGCGGGAAGGTGACAAAGTATACACTAGAAATTTTGGTGTGGGACCTTCCTGGATTCCGGGGACTGTTCAGAAGCAGACAGGTCCTGTGTCATGCACTGTTGCACTTGGAAATGGCCAGATTGTGCGTCGTCACATAGATCAGGTGAGAAATAGACATGTTGCATATCCAGAGGATCTACAGAGTTTGGCGGAACCATTAACGCAAGATAGGGAGATTTTGGCTCCCCTTTCCGGTGTTGTACTTGCAGAAGCCGGGGAAGAGGGACAGATGGAGGGGGAGCTTGTCACAGAGAAATCATCAGAGACTGCTCATGTGGAGGGGGAGCAAGAATTACGGCGATCCACCAGAACAAAGAAAGCACCAACTTATCTACAGGATTATACTTAGCTTAGTAGTGAGTTCCCCAGCCACAGGACAAGAATGCGTCCTGGAACTCACTGGGACGGAGGTAGTCTACCCAAAGTCTCAAGTTTAGTGGGAGTTTTTCTGTGCCTAGGGTCATGTGGGTGGTATTTTTGAAACTAGTGTTATCAGAGGGAAGGGGATGTAGTATATCATAGTGTTATATCTATCCACCACTAGAGGGCGCATGTTGTAGGTATTATCTGTGTTCCTGTTCATTGTAAATAAAGTTTCCTCATCACATGGTAGAGTTCTAAGGCAGCATGCAGACGCTGTGTGCAGCTCCTGTAAATAAAGAATAAGAACCTTCCACAGCCTGTCTCTGCTTTCAAAGATATGGAGATATCACAATTCCTCCCTCCTGATAACGCGCCTCGAGACCCCCTGTTGCTTGTACCTGTTCAAGACCCCCTGTGTCGTACCTGTTCAAGAACCCCTTTTGTCGTACCTGTTCAAGACCCCGTTGCTGTTCCTGCTCAAGACCCCCTGTTGTCGTACCTGTCAAGATCCCCTGTTGCTGTACCTGTTCAAGACCCCCTGTTGCTGTCCTGCTCAAGACCCCCTGTTGCTGTCCTGTTCAAGACCCCTGTTCTGTTCCTGTTCAAGAACCCCCTGTTGCTGTTCCTGCTCAAGGCCCCTGTTGCTGTTCCTGTTCAAGACCCCCTGTTGTCATACCTGTTCAAGACCCCCTGTTGCTGTTCCTGTTCAAGACCCCCTGTTGCTGTTCCTGTTCAAGACCCCCTGTTGCTGTTCCTGCTCAAGACCCCCTGTTGTCGTACCTGTTCAAGACCCCCTGTTGCTGTTCCTGTTCAAGACCCCCTGTTGTCGTACCTGTTCAAGACCCCCTGTTGCTGTACCTGTTCAAGACCCCCTGTTGCTGTACCGGTTCAAGACCCCCTGTTGCTGTACCTGTTCAAGACCCCCTGTTGCTGTTCCTGTTCAAGACCCCCTGTTGCTGTTCCTGCTCAAGACCCCCTGTTGTCGTACCTGTTCAAGACCCCCTGTTGTCGTACCTGTTCAAGACCCCCTGTTGCTGTTCCTGCTCAAGACCCCCTGTTGTCGTACCTGTTCAAGACCCCCTGTTGCTGTTCCTGTTCAAGACCCCCTGTTGCTGTTCCTGCTCAAGACCCCCTTTCTGCAGTTTCCATTATCAAGGCTCCGCCGTATTACAATCGTTGCACCAGGACCTCGACTAGCAGAGACTTTCAACCCACACAGCATCAGTAATGCTAACGCAGCCCTTTTCCTGTCCTGTCCCTGTATTTATTATCTGCCCCCTTTTCCTGTATTGTCTGCCGGATATCTGTGAGTCGTCTGGTGTCCTGTCTGTCTAGATAATATATCCTGGCCCCTATTACATTGTTCGCGCAATTTCGATCGTGCAGCGCAAATTTTTTTGCGCGCATCGTCCAGCGTTATCGCGCGAAACTTAATGGTGGTATTACGATCCGAACGCATTTTCTCATCCGTCCGAAAAAACGATACTCAAAACGAAGAGTAATACGCGCGCAGTAACGTAGCGCACGTAAATCAGTGTGCGGACTGTTTTTTCGCAGGATTCAGCCAATCAGAATTAAGAATCTTAATTGACTCACTTAAGTTTTTGCGCCGGTCAAAGTAAATCTGAGTATACATGCTGCAGCAATAATAAAAACACGCACGAATTCACCATTTTATTGTTTGGGTATGTGTAGAATGTGTAACTATACTGTGCTGTATTGTTTTTTCGTGCTGGTGTTTTTCATTTCGGTCAGAACGTTCCGATTTGCCGTTACCACCAGCTTTTCAAAGACGTTAAAATAATGCGCGCAAACATCGTTCGTAAAAAGATGCGCATCGATTGTAATACCATCCGCGTACCAGCGCACGAACGCTTTTGCGCTCACAATGTTAAGTATAGGACGCGCACAGTTCATCACGCTCGAGCAGGTCCCTCCCGTTAAACGATAACGAGCATCGTTTGCGCGAACGTTGTAATACGTCGTTCAGCGCAAAGGGTTTTGCCCCTCGCGCAAATGCGCATTTGTGCACGCAAAACACGCTGCACGAAGAATGTAATAGGGGCCCCTGTGTCTATTCTAATCCGGGTCCTCCGTTTCTCCCCTCTGTTTCCTTAGTCATCCCTTTTCCTGCCTCGCCCCTCATTGTGTCTATTCTAACCCGGGTCCTCCGTTTCTCCCCTCTGTCTCCTTAGTCATCCCTTTTCCTGCCTCGCCCCTCATTGTGTCTATTCTAACCCAGGTCCTCCCTTTCCTCTGTCTCCTTAGTCATCCCTTTTCCTGCCTCGCCCCTCATTGTGTCTATTCTTTCCTAAGTAAAGCCCCGTTTCACCCAATCCAAGATCTCCAGTGTATCGCTGCGTCCTGGGCACGTACCCTGCCACCTCCCCCCCCCCCACAGATGGCAAGAAAACGTTAGATATTGTACTTTCCAAACAGGGGGTCAGTTTCCCAATACCTTCTGGTGTGTATCTGGGGTTGAGAATGGCCGGCAGGACAAAGCGCACAGCCCCATCAGCCTCCACCGGGAGCTCCTCCACGTAGCACAGGGTTACTCGGCCTCCTGACCCGGGAGCAGGTTCCCCACGTAGCATTTGAAGACGTCCCGGGA
>RXON01000174.1:0-60514 GCA_009667805.1 Leptobrachium leishanense
GCAGTACCACCAGGCACGCACACCCTATACTTGCCCTCCGATCCTTGGAAGTGGTCGGTCTGTATATATATCCCTATGAATTATACTCGCAGGAAGGTGAGGCCTTGGTTCCTGATGAGAAGCCCTTATATGCAGAGATGCAGGGTATGACGGAATGGGATGTTGTTCCGCCTGCGGGTGTGCTCAATCTGTGTGACCCCTTCGCTTACCGCTGGCCCGACTACCGAGTGACGCGCACTCGGCGTCTCGTGCGGCCTGGCGTGACCCTGGGGAAGGGTTAGCGGGCGGTGGAGGGGACCCCCTGCCTAGAACCAGCCCGACCACTGAGCCATACGGCACTCAGCGTCCCGAGCAGCTGGTTCACTGACCTTGCGGGTGTGGGACGTCCGTGGAGATCGGGATCTGCCAGCCGCGGAGGAATCTTCGGTTCGATGTGGGAAACGTTTCGGATCTTGCGGGAAACGTTTCCGATCGCGTGTGCGGTTAACTTTTCGGATCTCGGTGAACGACTTTTCGGATCGGACCAGGGCTGAATGAATCTTCGGATCTGCCGGGATGGGCGAGGGATTCGGATCGCACCGCAATCCCTCGCAATACCGAAGCGCGGTACGCGGCCGCGCCTTTCGGTTCGGATCTCTGAATTTCCCCGATCGAATCTTCGGATGTAGCGCCGCTGCCCTGATGCTCGATGCAGGGTCAGCGCGCTCGATTCGGATCGGATGGGCACCGTATTCTGAGGCCGCGGGGGACACTCAGATCCGAAATACGGCGGAGAATCAAGCCACACCAGACACAGCTGAATGTACTGCAGAATCTGCCTTTATTGTTTACATTACAGACTTTTATTACTTCTCATTATAATTAGAATACAATGGGACTCCCTTGCCCGCCCTCCCGGGACCCATTGGCCACCATCCTTCAGGGAGTCGCCAATTCGGACCGGATGATCCGAATCGGCCATTTTGCGATCCGAACCGGATGGTTCGGATCGGCCATTTTCCGAATCGAAATTCCAACTGCGCCACAAGGATCGGAAAATGGCGGCGAGCAAGGCAAACAAAGGGAAAAATACATTACACCATAACCAACGGGGAACACTTTATTACACCACAACAATAATCACATCTAACTAAAAATACTGGTAAACGGGGTGCGTGCACCACACCCAAGTGTCCATGTCACCACTGTCACTGCGCCGCCCCTGGCTGAGGGTGCTGGCCATCCCGTGACACTCCTCCCCCTCCCCCAGTTCGACGCACCTGGTCTGACCCCACCGGGTCATACCGGGGAAGTCGGTGCTCCCAGGCCCATAGTCAGTCTGGGGAGGCCGGGTCACCAGGCCTCTCCATTTGGCCTTGCGGCCGTGCCAGCCTGGTCGGGCCCCCATGTCCTGAGGGTGTCCCCGGCTGGGCGAGAAGACATGCCTCTGGGCCGGAGGGCCTCCGGTGCCCCCCCAGGATTGTCACTCACCTGGGGAACCGGGTGCTAACTGCACACGCCCCAGGTGCCCAGGTCAGCCGTGGGACAGGACCGTGGCGGGGTAAGGCTCCCGAGCCCAAAGGTTGCAAAATGGGCAGAGGCCAGCGGCGCTCTGCCCCGTTGCCAGCTCTTCCACTGGAGGGCCAGGTACGGACACGGCAACTGAAGGAACCACAAGAGCCAGACCTGGCTGCTCCTCCAGCCAGCTGGAAGGGAGAATCACAGAATGCAACAGCAGTCGCCCAGGGTCATCCACGCTCTGCCCCTCGGGGCGAATTGGGCGGACGGGCAGAGGCCAGCGGCTCTCTGCCCTGGCGTCAGCTTTTCTGCTGGTTGACCGGGTACGGAAACGGCAACCGGGAGGACAAACGAGGTCAAACCCGGCTGCTCTCCCTGGCCGCCGACGAGGGGACTGAACCGCTGCCGCGGCAGTCGTACAGGGTCATCCTCGCGCTGCCCCTCGAGGCAACCTGAGAGGGATGGGCAGAGGCCAGCGGCGCTCTGCCCCGTAGCCAGCTCATCAGCTGGGCGAGGATCTCCCTGCGGGAGGATGGTTTCTTCACCCCCCGGGGCGATCAATGGTTGCGCGCAACCCGTCCCGGGGGAACCATCCGTCTGCTCCTCCGGGCAGACTTTGAGTAGTGGGCAGAGGCCAGCGGCGCTCTGCCCCGTAGCCAGCTCTTCCGCTGGGGAGAGATCTCCCTGGCGAAGGATGGTTGCTTCACCCCCCGGGACAACCAAGGGTTGCGCACAACCCATCCCGGGGGAACCATCTGTCTGCCCCTCCTGGCAGACTTTGGGCAATGGGCAGAGGCCAGCAGCACTCTGCCCCGTAGCCAGCTCTTCCGCTGGTTGGAGATCTCCTTGGGGAAGGATGGTTGCTTCACCCCCCGGGACAACCAAGGGTTGCGCACAACCCATCCCGGGGGAACCATCGGTCTGCCCCTCCTGGCAGACCTTGGGCAATGGGCAGAGGCCAGCAGCACTCTGCCCCGTAGCCAGCTCTTCCGCTGGTTGGAGATCTCCTTGGGGAAGGATGGTCACTTCACCCCCGGGGCAATTGACGGTTGCGCACAACCCATCCCGGGGGAACCATCCGTCTCCTCCCCCGCTGGACCCGTGGCCTCGGCCACCCTGTCCTCTTGCGGGGTGAGGGGGGTAACTTCCTCAGACGACCCCCCACGGGCACCCATGAGTCCGCCTCGGCTTCCCATAGGTCCCAAACCTGGGGACTGTCGACTTCCTCCGCCGACCCGTCCCACCACGGGGAGCTCAGGCTCGACTGCGGAACGCCGTCCAACAGTCTCCGATAAGCCACCTCGAGCTCCCACTCTCGCTCAGCCAGGGACTCCAGCTCCTCAAACACTGAGTCCCTGCTGTCTGACGGAATTTCCAATTCCCGCCGCTCCAGGATGTCCTCCATCCGTTCCTCGGTCTCTTCTCCAAAATCGGGGTCGGCGGCCATGCCCTCGTAGAGCAGTCCTGTGCCTCCGTAGCGAGGCCCTGCAACGGAACTGCCTCCCAACGGCCGTACTGCCGGAGCGGCAGTTAGCCACCGGAGCGCGCGGTACGCGGCGTCCAGTGCGACTCCTCCTGCACCAAACTCCAGAGCTCGTCCTCCCACCCTTCTGGGGCCCGGTCCTGCAGGAACGCTGCTCGCACAGCGTACTGCTCCCGGTAGACGTCGGCGTCGGAGGGAATGTCCACGTCATGGCAGTCCCGCTCATGGTCCAGGGCCTCGTACCACAGCTCCTCTGTGGACTCCTGGTCCTGCTCCAGGCCCTCCTGCAGCTCTCTGGCCAGCACGACCTTCACGTCGGCATAGGTGCCAGCGCAGGAGCACCGCTCCTCAGTGGGGAAGGTGGCGTCCTCAGATGCAGCTCCAGGCGGGCTGTGAGTCTCCATCCGAGGGTCGCTGGGATGAGTGATGTCCTCAGTACAGGCTCCAGGCAAGCTGAGAGTCCCGCAAGCGTCGTCACTGGGGGTGGTGGATTCCCAGGGTGAAGCTCCAGACGAGCTGTGAGTCTCGACCAGGGTTCCACGGGGTAGGGTTCGGGGTCATTGTACTCAGCTACTGCTCCGCGGAGCTCTGCCAACCGCAGCTGGTGCTGGCGTTCCTTCTCCAGCTCAACTCCCCGGTAGAACTTCCGAATCACCTCACATCGGTCCTCTGTCGTCGGGGCATCTCCAAGCAGGGGATCCGGCGCCGCACCTCTCTGAGATCAGCGCCTTCCTCCACCTCTGCGTAGACAGGGCTGGGGACGGGCGTCGTCGCCTCGTCCTGATCCATCCTGGTCAGCTCCTTGATCAGGGTCTTGCGTTTCTTGTTACCCGGCGTTCCTCCCCGGTTCTCCAACATCCCACGCAGGGTGTCCCGGTTGTAGGGGTTGTACACCGCCATGGCGTAGGTCTCCTAGGGGCCTGCAGAGAGCGATCCCACCGCTGCCACCAGTATGACGGAATGGGATGTTGTTCCGCCTGCGGGTGTGCTCAATCTGCGTGACCCCTTCGCTTACCGCTGGCCCGACTACCGAGTGACGCGCACTCGGCGTCTCGTGCGGCCTGGCGTGACCCTGGGGAAGGGTTAGCGGGCGGTGGAGGGGACCCCTGCCTAGAACCAGCCCGACCACTGAGCCATACGGCACTCAGCGTCCCGAGCAGCTGGTTCACTGACCTTGCGTGTGGGACGTCCGTGGAGATCGGATCTGCCAGCCGCGGAGGAATCTTCGGTTCGATGTGGGAAACGTTTCGGATCTTGCGGGAAACGTTTCCGATCGCGGTGCGGGTAACTTTTCGGATCTCGGTGAACGACTTTTCGGATCGGACCAGGGCTGAATGAATCTTCGGATCTGCCGGGATGGGCGAGGGATTCGGATCGCACCGCAATCCTCGCAATACCGAAGCGCGGTACGCGGCCGCGCCCTTCGGTTCGGATCTCTGAATTTCCCCGATCGAATCTTCGGATGTAGCGCCGCTGCCCTGATGCTCGATGCAGGGTCAGCGCGCTCGATTCGGATCGGATGGGCACCGTATTCTGAGGCCGCGGGGGACACTCAGATCCGAAATACGGCGGAGAATCAAGCCACACCAGACACAGCTGAATGTACTGCAGAATCTGCCTTTATTGTTTACATTACAGACTTTTATTACTTCTCATTATAATTAGAATACAATGGGACTCCTTGCCCGCCCTCCCGGGACCCATTGGCCACCATCCTTCAGGGAGTCGCCAATTCGGACCGGATGATCCGAATCGGCCATTTTGCGATCCGAACCGGATGGTTCGGATCGGCCATTTTCCGAATCGAAATTCCAACTGCGCCACAAGGATCGGAAAATGGCGGCGAGCAAGGCAAACAAAGGGAAAAATACATTACACCATAACCAACGGGGAACACTTTATTACACCACACAATAATCACATCTAACTAAAAATACTGGTAAAACGGGGTGCGTGCCACCACACCCAAGTGTCCATGTCACCACTGTCACTGCGCCGCCCCTGGCTGAGGGTGCTGGGCCATCCCGTGACACAGGGTAAACTGCAAGGACAGGTGAAAGCAAAGGGTTAACAAAAGACCTCTGTACGGCAATACCAAAGATTCCCTGCACTGAAAGGCCGGTCTTTAGGATAGCCGGATCTAATCTAAAAGGAAAGTATTACCTTGAAGCCGTACAGAGTCTTTTGTTATATGCAGATGACAGGGTTACCTGGAAACGGTACAGGCAAGGAATATAGCATAGAATAGTCATAGAGGAAAGCCAAAGGTCATAACCAGAGAGAGTACGTCATACAGGATACAGGAATCAGAACCAGAAGGGAAGTCAGCCAAGCCAAAATCAGTAACCGGGGAATCTGAATGGAACATAAACAGCAAAACAAAATACAGCAATAGACAGAACAAAATACACAGAAGGAACTGACATAAACTGGAACAGAAATAAGAGGCAATAACTGAACCAGGATTAACAAACGGAGGCTATCAGGAACACAGCAAGGAGCTCTCAGGACACAGGATGCAAGGAGACCAGGCAAAGGAAAATGACCCAGCAATGTCTTATGGGTACATAGCTCTAATATAGGCAGGGGAATCAGGGCAAGGATCAACAGGTGAGCAGCACACAGAACACCAATTAACCCCTAGGAGGCCACCCAGAAATTGGCAGCAACAGAAACACAAGGGAAAAAACATATATACAAATACAGAGGGCAGGAAGACAGATTTTCCAGCACAGAACGTGACAGCCGCTTGTTGCACTGTCTGGGGCTTCTTGTCGCGCACCCACTCCCGGATAGCGGAGGGTGTGTGCTCGAAAAACTGCTCGAGCAGGAGCAGTTGAGTAATCTCCGTTACCGTCTCCGCTTGGCTACCCGAGAGCCAGGTGCGCAAGTCCCGCTGCAAACGATGGGCCCACTCCACGTGAGTGGCTCCATTGGGCCGGCGGGAATTCCGGAACTTCATCCGGCTGGCTTCAGGGGTCACAGCGAATCTGCTCAGCAGCGCCTGCTTGACGTGCGAGTAACTGGTGGCCTCTTCATCCGGCACCGTGCGGTAAGCCTCGGCGGCCCGACCGGTCAGCTTACTCGCCAGGATCCTTACCCAGTCGGCACGGTGCACTTCATGCACTCGGCACAGGCGCTCGAAATCCTGGAGGTAACTCTCTATTTCCTCCTCTGCTTCCCGGAACTCCTTGAACGCCTGGAACGGCACTTTGCGCCCGGTGTAACGGTCCGAAGGGGAACGGCTACTCCGTCGGCTTCGCACTTCCGCCAGCCGCAGCTCGTGCGTTCGCTCCCTCTCCCGCTCCTCTTCCTGGCCGAGTTCCCGGACCAGACTCCTCATCTCAGCCTCCGATGGGGCCGGACCCATCATAGAGATCCGCTCCCGCATCTTCCGGCAAAAGTCGCTGTCTTCGGGCTCGGCGGGTACGGTTGCCGGCGCTATATCCGCAGGCAACGCCACGAACGCCGCCTCTTGGTCATCCATCCTCTCAACTCCTCCATCAGAGTCTCCCGGCTCTTGGAGCCCGGGGCGCCTCCCCGGTTCTCCAGCATGCCACGCAGGACGTCCCGTTTGTAGGCACTGTACCCGATCATGATGAGGGTCCCCCTGGAGCCTGCAGAGAGCTTATCCCACCGCTGCCACCAGTATGACGGAATGGGATGTTGTTCCGCCTGCGGGTGGGCTCTATCTGCGTGGCCCCGTCGCTTACCGCTGGCCCGACTACCGAGTGTCGCGCACTCGGCGTCTCGTGCGGCCTGGCGTGACCCTGGAGAGGGGTTAGCGGGCGGTGGAGGGGACCCCTGCCTAGAACCAGCCCGACCACTGAGCCATACGGTACTCAGCGTCTCGAGCAGCTGGTTCACTGACCTTGTGGGTGTGGGACGTCTGTGGAGAGCGGATCTGCCAACCGCGGAGAACTATTCGGATCTTATGTGGGAAACGTTTCGGATCTTATGCGGGAAACGTTTCGGATCTCGGTGCGGGTAAACCTTCGTATCTCAAGTGGAGGACTTTTCGGATCGGGGATGGATGAAGCTTCGGATCTGGCGGGATCGGCAAAGGATTCGGATCTTACCGCAATCCCTCGCAATACCGAAGCGCGGTACACGGCCGCGCCCTTCGGATCGGATCTCCGTCAAATAGTCTGGGAACCGAACCTCATACGCTGCGCCTCTGCCCTGATGCTCGATGCAGGCACAGAGCGCTCGGTTCGGTTCGGATCGTCTGGGACACCGTACCCTGAGACCGCGAGGGATTCTCAGAAGATGAAGCACGGCGGAGAAATAACACATTAGACGAGGCTGGATGCACTGCTAATTCTGGCTTTATTATTCACAGCTCAGGCATTTATCAACTTGGCACAAATTACAATACAATGGGAATCCCTGCCCGCCCTCCCAGGACCCATTGGCCATTACGGTTCGGGGAGTCGCCGATTCGGACCGGATGGTCCGAATCGGCCATTTTACGGTTCGAACCGGATGGTTCGAATCGGCCATTTTCCGATTCGAAGAATCTGATAACGGCCACGAGGCAATCGGAAAATGGCGGCGGGCAAGGCAGACAAAGGGAATACATTGCACAATCAACGGGGAACACTGTATCACATCACACATAACCACATCTAATAAAAAGTACTTCAAAACTCCATGCGTGCCACCGCACCTAATTGTCCATGGCCAAAACTGATGTCCGTGTGCACCGCCCCTGGCTGAGGGTGCTGGGCCATTCCGTGACAGGGAGTATGTTTTGGCAACTTCGGCCCTGAGCTCCAGCGGTGACCGTCCTCCGGCTGTCACAGGCTGCTCGGCCGGCCTCCAGGCTCAGGCGAGCCCCCGGCTTGGGCCTACAGGCCCAGCCGAGCCGGGGGCTCGCCTAAGCCTGGAGGCCGGCCGAGCTGCCTGCGACAGCCACCGCTGGAGCTCCGGGCCAATGTAGGGGGATGTTGCCTACACATACTCACCTACATCGGCCCTTAGCTCCTCCAGCGATGGCGGTCCAGCTTCCAGCGTCCTCTCTCTCTTCGTTGGTCGCCGGCATGATGTAACGAAAGCCTTTGACCCCGGCATTTTGACCCGGGGTCAAAGGCTTTCGTGACGTCATACCGGCGACCAACGGAGAGAGAGGATGCTGGAAGCGGGACCGCCATCGCTGGAGGAGCTAAGGGCCGATGTCGGTGAGTATGTGTAGGCAACATCCCCTACATTGGCCCGGAGCTCCACCGTGGCTGTCCTCCGGCTGTCGCAGGCTGCTGGCCGGCCTCCAGGCTTAGGCGAGTCCCCGGCTCGGCTGGGCCTGTAGGCCCAAGCCAAGCCGGGGGCTCGCGAGCCTGGAGGCCGGCCTAGCAGCCTGCTCGGCCGGAGGAGGTCACCGCTGGAGCTCAGGGCCGATTTAGGGGAGTATGTTTTGGGAACTTCGGCCCTGAGCTCCAGCGGTGACCGTCCTCTCCGCTGTCGCTGGCTGCTCGGCCGGCCTCTAGGCTTAGGCGAGTCCCCGGCTCGGCTGGGCCTGTAGGCCCAAGCCAAGCCGGGGGCTCGCCTGAGCCTGGAGGCCGGCCTAGCAGCCTGCTCGGCCGAGGAGGTCACCGCTGGAGCTCAGGGCCGATTTAGGGGAGTATGTTTTGGGAACTTCGGCCCTGAGCTCCAGCAGTGACCGTCCTCCGGCTGTCGCTGGCTGCTCGGCCGACCTCTAGGCTTAGGAGAGTCCCTGGCTCGGCTGGGCCTGTAGGCCCAAGCCAAGCCGGGGGCTCGCCTGAGCCTGGATGCCGGCCTAGCAGCCTGCTCGACCGGAGGAAGTCACCGCTGGAGGATCGGGGCTTGCGGCGTTTAAACAAACGGGTAGCTGCGCGCGGCTCGTGCCGTTTTTTTTTTTTTTGCAGGCGGCCGACACGCGCAGCTACCTGTTTGTTTAAACGGCCAGTTTCAAATGTCAGTCGCGCATGCGCAGTCCGTTTTTTGGCGACGGACACCCCGGACCTTATCCTTTTATAGGATAGATTACATAAAACCTGGTCATGTTTGGTATCATTGGAAAGGTCATGCTCTGGCCCATGACACCAGCAGCTGCTATAGAGTTGGAGATACAGAGGTCCAAATGCCCACCAATGCAGACATGCTGCGCTATTCAGAGAGAGGTGAAAACCTTGAGAATTGGCAGGAGAATGAACAATCTAGACCAAATAGCCAATTTGGAAAGTGAGATAAACAGGAGAATTTTTCTGGTTTAACTATTTCGACCTAGGATTTTCAATTCTCCAGTCCTTCTCCTGCTTTTCACCGCTCTCTGAATAACCCTGATTGTTATCCTTTCTCTGAGCCTTTTCTGGGGCTGCTGCTCCATCAGTCCCTATGTTAATCCGGCCCGGCTTCCTCTGCTCCTGCCCCGGCACCGCTGCAGCTCTGACCATAAATCGCTGGGGTGGGGATGATTGATCATTAAGATTCGTGCGCTGGACCGGCCTTTTCGTTAATGCCGCACCTCGCCGAGCGATGGTTTAATGACGGGTTATTAAATGACTGCACGTTCTCGGGGGGGCTGAGGGACCTCAAACATCACAGCCTACAACCTCTACCTTTACCCGATCTGCTGCACAGGACTGGATCCAGGGGGCTGGAGTGGAAGAGCTGGCTGCGCCTCTGCCCCTGCTTCTCACCTCCCAATGTGTCATTACCAGAGGCTGACTGGCAACTTCTGGCCTAGGGGGCAAATACAACCCAGAGACCCATAATGCAGCCCCCCACTTACATTGCAGCAACGCAGCCCCCCCACTTACATTGCAGCAACGGAGCCCCCACTTACATTGCAGCCATGCAGCCCCACTTACATTGCAGCCATGCAGCCCCACTTACATTGCAGCCATGCAGCCCCACTTACATTGCAGCAACGCAGCCCCCCCACTTACATTGCAGCAACGCAGCCCCCCCACTTACATTGCAGCAACGCAGCCCCCACTTACATTGCAGCAACGCAGCCCCCACTTACATTGCAGCCATGCAGCCCCACTTACATTGCAGCAACGCAGCCCCCACTTACATTGCACCAACACAGCCCCCCACTTACATTGTAGCAACGCAGCCCCACTTACATTGCAGCATGCAGCCCCACTTACAACGCAGCAACGCAGCCCCCCACTTACATTGCAGAAACGCAGCCCCCCACTTACATTACAGCAATGCAGCCCCCACTTACATTGCAGCCATGCAGCCCCCACTTACATTGCACCAACACAGCCCCCCACTTACATTGCAGCAACGCAGCCCCCACTTACAACGCAGCAACGCAGCCCCCACTTACATTGCAGAACGCAGCCCCCCACTTACATTGCAGAAACGCAGCCCCACTTACATTGCAGCAACACAGCCCCCCACTTACATTGCAGCAACGCAGCCCCACTTACAATGCAGCAACGCAGCCCCCACTTACATTGCAGCAACACAGCCCCCACTTACAATGCAGCAACACAGCCCCCACTTACAATGCAGCAACGCTGCCCCCCACTTACATTGCAGCAACACAGCCCCCACTTACATTGCAGCAACGCAGCCCCCACTTACATTGCAGCAACGCAGCCCCCCACTTACATTGCAGCAACGCAGCCCCCCCACTTACATTGCAGCAACGCAGCCCCCACTTACATTGCACCAACACAGCCCCCCACTTACATTGCAGAAACGCAGCCCCCCACTTACATTACAGCAATGCAGCCCCCACTTACATTGCACCAACACAGCCCCCAACTTACATTGCAGCAACGCAGCCCCCACTTACAACGCAGCAACGCAGCCCCCCCACTTACATTGCAGAAACTCAGCCCCCCACTTACATTGCAGCAACGCAGCCCCACTTACAATGCAGCAACGCAGCCCCCACTTACATTGCAGCAACACAGCCCCCACTTACAATGCAGCAACACAGCCCCCACTTACAATGCAGCAACACAGCCCCCACTTACATTGCAGCAACACAGCCCCCACTTACAATGCAGCAACACAGCCCCCACTTACAATGCAGCAACGTAGCCCCCACTTACAATGCAGCAACGCAGCCCCCCACTTACATTGCAGAAACGCAGCCCCCACTTACATTGCAGCAACACAGCCCCCACTTACATTGCAGCAACACAGCCCCCACTTACATTGCAGCAACGCAGCCCCCACTTACAATGCAGCAACACAGCCCCCACTTACAATGCAGCAACACAGCCCCCACTTACAATGCAGCAACACAGCCCCCACTTACATTGCAGAAACGCAGCCCCCACTTACATTGCAGCAACACAGCCCCCCACTTACAATGCAGCAACACAGCCCCCACTTACATTGCAGCAACGCAGCCCCCACTTACAATGCAGCAACGCAGCCCCCACTTACATTGCAGAAACGCAGCCCCCACTTACATTGCAGAAACGCAGCCCCCACTTACATTGCAGCAATGCAGCCCCACTTACATTGCAGCAACACAGCCCCCAACTTACATTGCAGCAACGCAGCCCCCACTTACATTGCAGCAACGCAGCCCCACTTACATTGCAGAAACGCAGCCCCCCCACTTACATTGCAGCAACACAGCCCCCCTTACAATGCAGCAACGCAGCCCCCACTTACATTGCAGCAACACAGCCCCCACTTACAATGCAGCAACACAGCCCCCACTTACAATGCAGCAACACAGCCCCCACTTACATTGCAGAAACGCAGCCCCCACTTACATTGCAGCAACACAGCCCCCCACTTACAATGCAGCAACACAGCCCCCACTTACAATGCAGCAACACAGCCCCCACTTACATTGCAGAAACGCAGCCCCCACTTACATTGCAGCAACACAGCCCCCCACTTACAATGCAGCAACACAGCCCCCACTTACATTGCAGCAACGCTGCCCCCCCACTTACGGTGCAGTGGATATTCATCCTTGCTCTTACTCGCAGCCTCTGCACGGATTCACTCTCCTATCAATCCCGGCCGCACCTCTCCAGGGTAGTAACTGCAGCCGTGAGTGAGAGCAGAGAAACCCTCACATGCTGAGCAATTTCACCCTCGTGTGCTGAGCTCATTCCGCTGCATTAACCCCTTCCCATGCTGAGCTCATTCTGCTGCATTAACCCCTTCCCATGCTGACCCATTTCACCCCTGTGTGCTGAGTTCATTCCGCTGCATTAACCCCTTCCCATGCTGAGCTCATTCCGCTGCATTAACCCCTTCCCATGCTGAGCTCATTCTGCTACATTAACCCCTTCCCATGCTGACCCATTTCACGCCTGTGTGCTGAGCTCATTCCGCTGCATTAACCCCTTTCCATGCTGACCCATTTCATGCCTGTGTGCTGAGCTCATTCCGCTGCATTAACCCCTTCCCATGCTGACCCATTTCACGCCTGTGTGCTGAGCTCATTCCGCTGCATTAACCCCTTCCCATGTTGACCCATATCACGCCTGTGTGCTGAGCTCATTCCGCTGCATTAACCCCTTTCCATGTTGACCCATTTCACGCCTGTGTGCTGAGCTCATTCTGCTGCATTAACCCCTTTCCATGCTGACCCATTTCACGCCTGTGTGCTGAGCTCATTCCACTGCATTAACCCCTTCCCATGCTGACCCATTTCACGCCTGTGTGCTGAGCTCATTCCGTTTAGGCTGGTGTCAGACGAGCGCAGTGATCACGTCCGTGTTGCCGCACATTCTAACGTCCGTGGTAGCATAGAATCATGATCAATAGAGACTCACACACGAAGTACAAACGCACAGAAGTGCACACGCACAACACACGGGGCAAACGGACGCAGGTTAGGCAAGAACGTAACTCCGCTAGAACGGACGCACAGAGTGCGCTGCGTCCGCAACGTCCGCATAGCTTTGTGTGTGAGTGATGGAACATAGTCAGACGGACTGCATTTATACGTCCAGCATTTATACGTCCAGCATTTATACGTCCAGCATTTATACGTCCAGCATTTATACCTCCAGCATTTATACGTCCAGCATTTATACGCCCAGCATTTATACGTCCAGCATTTATACGTCCAGCATTTACACGTCCCGCATTTACACGTCCAGCATTTATACGTCCAGCATTTATACGCCCAGCATTCATACGTCCAGCATTTATACGCCCAGCATTTGCACGTCCAGCATTTATACTAGGCTTGTGCACCGATTTTTTTATTTTTATTATTGTTTTCGGTTCGGTTCAATTTGTTCAGATGTTTAAAATTTTCGATTCGGCTCGTTTCGCCCGATTTCTGTTTCGATTCGGTTCGGTTCGGCTCGTTTTTCGTGTACATTTATTTTTCGGAATATCGACCATTTTTCGTATTTTCGGGTCACTTTGCTCGTTTTTTGTATCGACTTTTCGTGATTTCGGAAATTTTCGTTTTTTCGGAACGTCTGTTCTCCTCGTTTCAAAGTGTCTAACTCTATTCGTTTTGATGTAAACTACTATGGTTTACTTTTTTATACTTTATATATTTTTTTATAATAAATTTTTGGTTTGTTTTTCGGATCCGATAATTCATTCTGTCGATACGATAATTCTGGCGATTCTATCGTGTTTTTTTTTAATTAAATAAAGATCCTTTTTTTCTTATGAATATACATTTCACAACTTTATTTAATCACATTAAAAAATGGTATGAAAGCCAAGGAACAAAAAAAAATGAACAAAACGATTTAAAAAACGCTAAACTGACCCGAATGGTCTGACTTTAAAAACAAAAACCAGAACAAAAGGTTTTAAAATGGAAAAATAGTTGATCAAAATGATCTGAAACGAAAAAAAGAAATAAAAATAAAATGATTTAAAACAGACAAAAAAAATTAACCCTTTCGCTGCTGAGGCATTTCACGGCTTCCCTTCACACCTGTGTGCGGCACTGCTTCTGCTGCTGAGCTAATTTTTAACAGTTTCGCTCCTCTTGTTTAAACACATTTTTTTGAAGCCTTATTTTATAATATGACCCAGACATGTTACATATCGTTCTTTCCGGCAGACTCGGCAGATGATTCATAATATATCATTATCATATGTATGCGTCATGTCCTGTCTGTATATTATAACAAAAAATGCAATAAAATTAGAATTTTCAATGTTTGTTTTACAAGGTGTAAAGTATTTTTTTCACATTTTAACATGCGAGTGTTTGCGGTTATATTTTATGAGTTGCATTTGTTAAAAAAAATTGAAATGGGGACTTGTTAGATTTTTTTGGGTGAAAATTACACTATTTTTAACAAACGCACCCCATACAAAAATCCTTAGTGCAGCATCATTGTTCACATTATAATTGAAATGGGAACAATATTGCTGCATTAACAAAACAAAACAAAAAACCTGTTTATTTTTTTTTATATTTTAATTTTTCATAATTTTTAACATTGTCATGTTTGGTATTGTTGGAAAGGCCATGCTCTGGTTGATCCAAAGATACCAAATATTAACCGATAGCTGCCGTGGATCGGGAGATAGGGGGTTCCAATGAACCCCCTATCTCCACCATTGGTTGCAGTTAGGGGTTAACTCCAGAACTGACGTCATTGTGACGAGGTCTTGGGACTGTCGGCAGCTGCCGTTCCCCCACGCTGTTGTCTTCCTGCAAAGACGTGACCATGTTGGTTGGCAGCGTCTTAGCGGGCAGTGGTGGGAGAGCGAGAGCTCATAGCTGGGAGGAGGTGTTGCGTGAAGCTGCAAACAGGGACAAATAAACTAGACCTGAGCCGCACTGAGGATCTTTGGGTTGTGTCGGAGAAGACTTCACGCAGTGCTGCATCAATATTTTTTGATAAATTCTTGGTTATACAATGAATCATTCTTGGTTATACAATGTGGACAAAAATCCGTGTTGTTGTGACATCGTCTAAGCTTAACAAAACCAGGCCATGTCGGTAATCAAATCTCAAGGCAGTACAACAAGGTTGTGTTAGTGTGTGACATTTTTTGGCCAGGCAGGAAATGTAGAATGTGCACAGTCACATTCATGGCCACAAATATGTTGACAAATTTATGACAAAGGGTCCATAGAAATGTCAATAAATTTATGTACATATAATTTTAACAGTGTGGAAACCAAGCAATACATATTAACTTATTAAGTAAGGAAAAGCAACGCACACAAACAGGAAAATATAGAAAAAATAGAAAATTTATTTACAACATGGGGAAGGGAACATGCCAAGGATGGCAAACTGCCCAACAGGGGCACAAACAAACATAGGGGAGGAGGAGGCTGGTCTCACTGCCGCTCCAGGATGTCAGCGGCATTGTTAATATGCTCCCTTAACTCCTGGAGCAACTCCTGGATGGCTTCTATGTTGGTGGCAGCCAGGCATAGCTCGCCGATCGCCATCCTATTATTCCTCATCCTGACACTGGACCTGTCCGGTCTGGCTTCTCCTTCTATATATCCAATAAATGAAAGAAGGAAAATACAGTAAGTAAAGCAGGTTTCTATTTTTGACTGAAAGTCTTGAAAAAATATAACAGTAGTATATACCAGTGCTGGCGGCTTCCTGAGGCTCTGACTCCTCCTCCGACTCCTCCTCCTCCACCACCACCACCGTCAGCATCTCTTCCGGTGCTATATCTAAGAAATTAAAGAAATAAAAAATACAGTAAACAACAAAACTGGTTTATTTTTGAACAAAAGTCGATGCAAAATACAACAGTAAAAAAAAAAACTGGACTCGCGGCCTCCTGCTGCAGCTCCGGCTCCCTCTCTCCATCATCGCCCTCCTCCTGCTCCTCCTCCTGCTCCTCCTCTTCCTCCTCCTGCTCCTCTTGTGCTATATATAAAAAAATTTAATGAAAGTACAGTAAACAAAAAATGTTTCTGTTTTTGACCAAAAGTCGTTGCAAAATAAAACAGTATATACCAGCGCTGGTGGTCGCCCGTGGCTCCTCCTCCTCTACCACTGGGGCACTGGTGCCCGCCGGGGCAGATGCTGCCTTTGCCTTCTTCCTGTCTTCTGCCAAATCCAAAAAATAACACATAAATAATGCAGACTGGAAAAAATTGTATATCTATACAATATATTGCCAAAAGTATTGCGACACCCCTCCACTACCCCACTACCAGCTTGACCCTCCATTACTCCCATCTCATAGGTCTAAAGTCACAAAATATTTATTTATTTCCTCTGCACATAGACATATATTACCGTTCAATTATATTTTTTTTTCAGAAGTAAACATTACGTTTATTCAATAAAAACTATTATTTGTGTTGTGTGCGTACAAAACGCATTGTGCGACTGCTTTTAGTTATTTTACAGATGCCTCAGTCTCAGTTTCACTTTCAGTTTCTGCGAATAAAACTGTGGATATTGCAGAAACAACATAAATCCGCCATTTTGTTTTGAAATTTGCATCTAAAGCGTTCAATAATGACACTGCTGCAGCAAACTGAATTGCTGCGCTGCAACAATTCAGCAGCTGCTGAGGACGTATTGAACGCGGCTCTGTTTGGATGCACTTTCAGAAGAACTACATGTCCCATCCTACCACTTAGCAGAGATGCAGAGATTTTTGTTAATGCGCAGGTGGGAGCCAATATTGGGCAAGCTGCGGCAGTGGCGTAGCGTGGGTTGTCAGCGCCCGGGGCCAGCCAAGAATTGTGCGCCCCCCCCAACCTGTGGACACGTTATCGATATTGCTGCAGCTCTCACATGGATATTGCCCCAGCTAACACATGGATATTGCCGCAGCTCACACATGGATATGCCCCAGCTCATGGATTTGCCCCAGCTCATGGATTTGCCCCAGCTCTCACATGGATATGCCCCAGCTCATGGATTTGCCCCAGCTCTCACATGGATTTGCCCCAGCTCATGGATTTGCCCCCAGCTCATGGATTTGCCCCAGCTCTCACATGGATATGCCCCAGCTCATGGATTTGCCCCAGCTCTTGGATTTGCCCCCAGCTCATGGATTTGCCCCAGCTCTCACCTGGATATTGCCCCAGCGGCAGCCAGCTCACACATGGATACTTGCCCCAGCTCCGGATCCAGCAGGGGTTGAGGGGGCCCAGATGCCGGGCAGCGGGAGTGCCTGCCTGGTCCTGAACAGCGTGTGAGTCCGTCCGTGTTGAAGGGGAGGCGGCTGCGTGCGTGCGCAGGTCACGCGGTCCCGCCAGTCAGGTGGTACAGAGACTCAGTACCACCTGATTAGCCGGACCACGTGACCGGCTGCGCCTGCACGCAGCCGCATCCCCTTCAACACGGATGGGCTCACTGTTCAGGACCGGGCAGGCACTCCTGCTGCCCGGCATCTGGGTCCCCTCAACCCGCGGGCCCTTGGGCGGCGCCCGAGGGCCCGGCGGGTCAGTCCGGGCTTCAAGTTTTAGGGGCGCAAATTTCTTTTGAAATTATGCGCCCCTAACAAAACTGCGCCCGGGGCCACGGCCCCCCCAGGCCCCCCCACGCTACGCCACTGAGCTGCGGGTCATCTCGTATGCATCACTCAATCACAACAACCTCCCCCCTCAGCACACTACAGTACACACAGTGCCAAAAGAAATCCAGCATTGTAACTTCATCTACATACATCAAATGTCACAATTTTCACGAATACATAAAATCACAAAAAAGAAGAGCTATGGCAAAAATGCATGTATGACGAGTTGTGAAAACGCAAAGCTATACACAATCACATTGCATGAAAAATGGACTAGATAAATCAAGGTATTTCTGTGCACATTAGCACATGCAAGCACATTATTATTATTATACAGGATTTATATAGCGCCAACAGTTTGCGCAGCGCTTTACAATATAACATGACACTTACGTTTGGCTATGACGCGATGGATGTGCCTCAGCTGCTCCTGCTCGCATGCCTTGAGGTCGGACCAGCGTTTTCGGAGCTGGTCCTTCGTCCGGTCCTTCCCGAACAGCTCCAGGATGGTGGTTCGGAGCTTGTCAAGGATACGATCCTTGCGGGTGTTATTCTTCCTGCCGTAAGGGCCCTTGTAATCAAAGATGCGGACCAGCTCCAACATCTCCTCAAATGCCATGTTGCTGGCCCGCTTCTTCCTGGATGGTGTCTCTGGGGTGGAAGCAGATGAGGAGGTGTCCGACTGGGACTCTCTTCTTTCAGCCATGATAAATAAATTCAATATTTTTTGGCCTGTTGTGAAAGTTGTCAAAACTGGCTCAATAAAGTTACGACATCCGCGCGCGCGCATGGCATGCGCGACCCGCGGACGAATCGGATCCGACATGATTAAGAAGGAATTATCTATTCGACAGAATTATCGGATCATTGGAAACAAAAACAAGTGATACGCATTTACAAATACAAAATTTACAGAATCAGCGATATAACCGATAATAGTTAAATATACGATGTCCAGAATTACCGAAATGGAACCGAAATCAAGAATGGAACCGAAATCATGAATAGGGCGAAAATAAATTTCGATTTGACACATTTCAAGTCCATTCGAAAATTCCGAAAATATTTAGTTTCGGCTCGGAAAACTTTTCGGATCTGTCGGTTTTCGGGTCCGATCCAATTCGGAAAATCGGCCGAATCCGAAAACACGAATCGGTAAATTTCGTGGAAATTCCGAAACCCGAAACGCACATCCCTAATTTATACCTCCAGTGTTTACACGTCCAAAGTTTACACATCAAGCGTTTACACGTCCAGCGTTTATACCTCTAGCATTTATACCTCTAGCATTTATACCTCCAGCATTTACACACCCAGCATTTACAAGTCCAGCATTTACAAGTCCAGCATTTACAAGTCCAGCATTTACAAGTCCAGCATTTATACCTCCAGCATTTATTCATCCAGCATTATACGTCCAGCATTTATATGCCCAGCATTTATACGCCTAGCATTTATATGCCCAGCATTTATACGTCCGGCATTTACATGCCCAGCATTTACAAGTCCAGCATTTATACGTCCAGCATTTATACGTCCAGCATTTATACCTCCAGCATTTATACGTCCAGCATTTATACGTCCAGCATTTATACGTCCAGCATTTACACGTCCAGCATTTATACCTCCAGCATTTATTCGTCCAGCATTATACGTCCAGCATTTATACGCCCTGCATTTATACGCCCAGCATTTATATGCCTTAGCATTTATACGTCTGGCATTTACACGTCCAGCATTTACACGTCCAGCATTTATACGCCCAGCATTTTTACGCCCAGCATTTATATGCCCAGCATTTATACGTCCAGCATTTACACAAACGTTTACACGTCCAGCGTTTACACATCAAGCGTTTACACGTCCAGCGTTTATACGTCCAGCATTTATACCTCAAGCATTTATACCTCCAGCATTTATACCTCCAGCATTTACACACCCAGCATTTACACGTCCAGCATTTATACGTCCAGCATTTATACGCCCAGCATTTATACGCCCAGCATTTATACGTCCAGCATTTATACGTCCAGCATTTATACGCCCAGCATTTACACGTCCCGCATTTATACCGCCAGCATTTACACATCAAGCGTTTACACGTCCAGCGTTTATACGTCCAGCATTATACGTCCAGCATTTATACTTCCAGCATTTACACACCCAGCATTTACAAGTCCAGCATTTATACTGTACGTCCAGCATTTATACGTCCAGCATTTACATGTCCAGCATTTATACGTCCAGCATTTATACGTCCAGCATTTACACCTCCAGCATTTATACCTCCAGCATTTATTCGTCCAGCATTATACGCCCAGCATTTATACGCCCAGCATTTATACGCCCAGCATTTATATGCCCAGCATTTATACGTCCGGCATTTACACGCCAAGCATTTACAAGTCCAGCATTTATACATCCAGCATTTATACGTCCAGCATTTATACCTCCAGCATTTATAGGTCCAGCATTTACACGTCCAGCATTTACAAGTCCAGCATTTATACATCCAGCATTTACACACCCAGCATTTATACGTCCAGCATTTACACGTCCAGCATTTATATGTCCAGCATTTACACATCCAGCATTTACACGTCCAGCATTTATACGTCCGGCATTTACACGTCCAGCATTTATACGTCCAGCATTTATACATCCAGCATTTACACACCCAGCATTTACACACCCAGCATTTATACGTCCGGCATTTACACGTCCAGCATTTATATGTCCAGCATTTTTGACAGACAAAATGTTTTTCATATTAATTAATTTCCCTCCTACATCAGTCAAAAATAACGTCAGTCACAAAAATGGACCGTGTGGCCACTACCTTGTCGTCAATCAGAAAGTACGTCCGTTGTGCACAGACGCACAGTCCACAAAGAATGCGCTCGTCTGACCCTAACCTTAGGCTAATGTCAGACGAGCGCATTCTGTACGGACTGTGCGTTCGTGCACAACGGACGTACTTTCTGACTGATGACAAGGTAGTGGCCACACGGTCCATTTTTGTGACTGACGTTATTTTTGACTGATGTAGGAGGGAAATTAATTAATATGAAAAACATTTTATCCGTCAAAAATGCTGGGCGTATAAATGCTGGAGGTGTAAATGCTGGAGGTGTAAATGCTGGAGGTGTAAATGCTGGAGGTGTAAATGCTGGAGGTATAAATGCTGGACGTGTAAATGCTGGACGTACAAATGCAGCCCGTCTGACCATGTTCCATCACTCACAGACATGAAAAATGCGTTCATCTTACCCTAGTCTTAAATGTGCAGCAACACGGACGTGAACACTGCGCTCGTCTGACACTGGCCTAAGGCTAGGGTCAGACTAACGCATTTTTCGCGTTGTCCTTGAAAAAGTGCGTTCGAACGAATGGACTTATTTTTTCACGGAATACGCTATAGCAGTCAGACGATGCACATTTTCGTCTGTGATTTTGTACGGATCATCAATAAAACACTTTTTGCGTCTGGACGTTATGTTGGCCGGACATTAGCAGCGTCTAACGTCTCCTAATCACGCACACACGCCGCTAGGGAACGAAGCGCACTCTGTACGTCAGTACTAGCGGTTTGACGTTCTCGATAAAATGCGTTCGTTTGCCACTTGCATTACGCGGCCGCACTTTCGTGCGGCCGTTCTTCATATGCTGCTAGGCATTGGACGTAATTTTCTGCTAGCGCAGCCGTGATTAAGTGCTGATAAACGCACGTTGATACTGCGTTCGTCTTACCCTAGCCCTAATTAACCCCTTCCCTACTGAGCCATTTCACCCCTGTGTGCAGAGCTCATTCTGCTCCCTTAACCCCTTACTTGCTGAGCCATTGCACCCGAGTGCTGAGCTCATTCTGCTACATTAACCCCTTACCTGTTGAGCCTCATTCTGCTACGTTATAAGAATTTATTGGATTTTTCCTGCAATCAATTTGTTTCTCTTACATTTAGTTGTGTTTATTGTTTGTTTTCTGCTGGTTCATAAATAGTTGCATTTTTATTTATTGCTCCATTCTGTGATTGGATCATTTAGTAGCCACTATTAGCTTTTATTGGCCTTATGCCTGTATTTGTATGTTTATTCTTTTGGTTCCGCTGCTTCTCTATCTCTAGTTTATGGGATGAGGGAACTGCTGGGGGAAGCAGCCTATTCAGGTAGGGTGGTATCTTCCCAGAAAAGCTCTTAAACACCAGGTTGGAAAGGTGAAGGGTGCGTCTAGATTCCAGCGATGGCCAGTTTAGCTCTTTTAACATGTCACAATGGTGGGTCATGTAGTTACATTGTAGCACTAAGAATTATACCCTTATTTTCTTACAACTTTTTCCACGTAAGTTACCTTCTTGAAACCAAGTAACCACCCCTCACCGCAACCCCTTGCCCCCTTCCCTTCCCCATAAATGAACACACAACAAGGTATTGGAGGTTTGAAAAGGTCACGTCTTTTATTAATTAAGGCCAGATTCTCCGCCTCTAAGGCAGAATTCTTATCGATCCTCGTATGCCAAATACACTACACCAGATAACACTGGTACTGAATTTCAGCCAGATAACGCTGGCAGTCAGATAACACTGGTAACTGCAATGCACAACAAGCACTGCCCAGAAATAGCGGCCCCACGTGGCTAAGCAGCGTGACCATGCGTCTGCTCAGGGTATCTTTATGGCAAATAGCAGGACGAGAGGATCTGCAAACCAGGAGGGCACCTGAGCTTGGCCGCACAAACCACCACTCAGCTCGTACCCTACAGACCCTCCACCCACTATCGCCTCTCCATGTGCCAGGCCGCCTATTTCACCGCCAACAAAAACGAGGACCCTCTTTTTTCTGCCACCAATAAAAGACTGTGACCTTTTCCTCTTACCCCACAAAAGGCTCCTTATCGCGCCTTACATGAAGAGTGTGTTCCCAGCCTTATCACTCCTTCGATGAACTCCTCACTTCTTGCTCCTATTTCTGGGTGCTCCAAAACCATTAAACCATGGCCAGATAACACCGGCAAATGCAATGCACCACACATTGCCCAGAAATAGCGGCCCCACGTGGCTAAGCAGCGTGACCACGCGTCTGCTCAGGGTATCTTTATATAGCAAATAGCAGGCCGAGAGGATCTGCAAACCAGGAGGGCACCTGAGTTTGGTCGCACAATCCAGCACTCAGCCCTGTACCCTATAGACCCTCCCCCTACCATTGCCTCCCCATGTGCCAGGCCGCTATTTCTCCACTCACAATACCTATCTCCTCCATCGCCTCTCTAGCTGTCCCCTAAATGTAGTACCATAATATCTGGCTTACCCCACTTTCTCCTGGATGTCTGTGCTATTTCCAATAACTGCCCCACCCCGTACCTCGCTTCCCTATACATCTAATCCCTACTTCAGTTATGCTGAACCGTGGGTTCATTCCTTTCTTGGTGCCAGCAGCATGACTCTCTGTCCAGTGCACATAGGAGTATCCCAGTATCCGCACTCTCGTTGCGCGTCCTGCAAATAACCAAAATGTAAACTATTAACTGTAATGTCCACACCAATGTACCCGAACTGAAAAGAAACCAAAAGAAAAAAATTATTATTTTTAAAACAAAACAATTGTTCCCCATGAGGTTTCCCCTCATTTCTTTAATGGCCTCACACATCTCATATACACCTCCAATTTCTATCTCCCCATCTTTTTAATTCGGTCCTTTGGGTAACCCAATTCTGCCTCAGTAGTAGCAGCTCCTACTGGAAAATGCAACTCCCCTTTCAACCAAGCACCTCAGCGGCCTGCTGCAGAACCATTTTTAATTGATACCTGGCCAAGTCAGTACCATCCTTGTGCTCCAGGAACATGTGACCATTGGAAGGAGCCGTCTCCAAGTATCCTCTCACACATACCACTGGGCATACTTCCCCACCATAGGCCTTAGCAGCAACACAACTCAAACTGAGCAGCAATACCACTCCATCCGTCACTCGCACATCCTCCTTTCTTAACCGAGAAGAATTTTCACTCAGAGCAATTAGTTCCTCAATCCTTAGGGCAGCTGAAAAGCTAAAACAGATACTGTGACGGAATGAGGTGTTATCCGTCTCCGGGTGTGCTCCAATCTGACCCCCTCTTGATGGCGTCAGGCCCGACTAACGAGTGTCACGGCACTCGGCGTCTCGAGCGGCCTGAGATGACCCTGGCATTACTTGGCGAGATGGTGCTGCCAAATTAAGTTGACCCGTTCTGAGTAGTGGGGAGCTAGGAGACTGCAGAGTGTCTCCTGCACTGTGATTTTAGCTATGAAATGACGACACCAAACGGGGCTGTATGCTGCAAGTCAAACGCAGTTGAACTGGCTCTTTACTCAAAATGGGACACGCATTTAAACATCTCACACACAAAGGAGACATGCCCAGGCTTGAATGGGAACTCAATTTGCATACAATGGCATGCTTGCATCATCAGATTACACACACACACACACAGCTAATGTACACAGAAATTAGCATACAATTGAATTTCAACACAGCCTTTCACTCCTAGCAACCAAGGGGAAATATAATACCTTTAACTGCATCACACAATTACACATCTGAATCCACACTCATACAATACAGGATACATGGTAATACATCACACCAATAAAACCACATCTAGAAAAGGTATAACTGTTCATTTCAACACGCAAAACCGAAAGAGTCTCAAATAAAGAAAAAGGTCTTTGAAATGTCCCAGGCTGTTAGTTCTGGGGCTCGCTGGTCAGAGCCCCTATGTCCGTTCCATGACAGATACCATCCTAAAAAGATTGTGATCAGCTCAATCTTATCTCCTACCTTGTACTCCGCTGTACCCCACGCTCTCAAGATCTTCCTCACCACGAACTGTTTAGTCCAGTCCTCCTCTTCCTTTAGCCGAGCCAAGTATGGAATACCAGCTAAAATGTTACCAAGCTGTCCTTTCTTTATTCACTTACCGCCGAACTTCAGTAGATATTCTAAATTAAACGGTCTGTCCTACCTTCTCTGTCCCTTTAAAACTCGATCCAACCCTTTTATCTCTTGCTATACGATGCCCATGTCCTCTGCACCATCGATCTCCTCACCAAATCATTGATGCCCTCTAACTGCTCCCAATCTGCCAAAGAAACGGAGGGCAATCTTTACCCTGCAAATTTTTTGTCGAGGTGCCGAATGTCGGAACACATCGCACCTTAATCTGAACAATGTATCCGCCTCCACCTTCCTTTCCCCCGGTATGTGATTTGCCGTGAAATTAATATTGCTTTTCAAACATATTATGACGGAATGGGATGTTGTCCGCCTGCGGGTGTGCTCTATCTGCGTGCCCCCGGCGCTTACCGCTGGCCCGACTACCGAGTGACACGGCACTCGGCGTCTCGTGCGGCCTGGAGTGACCCTGGGGAAGGGTTAGCGGGCGGTGGAGGGGACCCCTGCGTAGAACCAGCCCGACCACTGAGCAACACGGCACTCAGCGTCTCGAGCAGCTGGTTCACTGACCTTGTAAGTGTGGGAGCGTCTGCAGAGCGGCCGTGCGAATTCGGGAATCGGGACTTCCCGCGTAAGAATATTCGGATGTTACGGGCGGAGGAATATTCTGATCTTACGGCCGGAAGAATATTCGGATCTTATGGGCGGAGGAATATTCTGATCTTACGGCCGGAAGAATATTCGGATCTTAAGGGATCGAGGGAATCTTCGGATCTGATTAGCGATCTCCGTCGAGGGAATATTCGGATCTCGCTGGATCGGAGGAATATTCGGATCTTATCTCCGATCACTCGATGTACCGAAGCGCGGTACGCGGTCCGCGCCTTCGGATCTTAAGGTGGTTCGGTTCGGAACCGTACTCTGAGACCGCGCGGGATCCTCAGCAAATACGGCCGAAAATAATAGTCATCAGGCGAGGCTGGATGCACTAGTAAATCTGGGTTTATTTTCCACATCACATACATTTATAAACTTTACACCAATATCAGAACAATGGGAATCCCTGCCCGCCCACACAAGTCCCATTGGCCCTCGCTGGCAGGAGGCACCCGGGCCCCGATTCGTATTGGCCGTTACGAATCGGGGAGTTGCCGATTCGGCCATTTTACGATCCGAGTATTCTGATCGGAACCACGAGGTGATCAGAAAATGGTGGCGGGCGAGGCAGACAAAGGGAATTACATTTCACAATACCAACGGGGGACACTTTATTACACCACACACAAATCCACATCTAAAATAAAATACTCAAACTCCGTGGGTGCCACAGCACCTAAGTGTCTATGGGTATAACTGCCACTATGAATCGCCCCTGGCTGAAGGTGCTGGGCCATTCCGTGACACTCCTCCCCCTTCCCACAGTTCGACGCACCTGGTCTGACCCCCACCGGGTCATACCGGGGAAGTCGGTGCTCCCAGGCCCATAGTCGGTCTGGGGAGGCCGGGCCACCAGGCTTCTCCATTTGGCCTTGCAGCCATGCCAGGTTGGTTGGGCCCCCACGTCCTCGTGGTTACCCCGCCTGGAAGAAGGGTCACGTGGCTGGGGCGGAGTACCGCCTGTGTCCCCTTCGGGGAAATCTCTCACCCGGGGGAAACGGGTGCTAAATGCACACACCCCGGGTGCCCAGGTTAATTGTTGAAAAGCCCAGTGGCTGCGTGAGGACTCCGGGCCAAAGAGTCGTGGAGATGGGCAGAGGCCAGCGGCGCTCTGCCCCGTAGCCAGCTCTTCTGCTGAGGAGGTAGATACAGCAATGACCTCCCGGGGGTCAAGGACAGGCACCGGCTGCGGGGTCAGCAGTTCGGAAAAACCCGGCTGCTCCTCAGGGCCGACGAAGATTGGGCAAAGCCCAGTGACACTCCGCCCCGTTGCCAGCTTTTCTGCTGGGGGGGTAGGCACAGGAACGGCGACCAAAGGGTCAAGTGTGATCAAAACCGGCTGCTCTTCAGGACAGCCGGGGAGTGGGCAGAGGCCAGCGGCGCTCTGCCCCGCTGCCAGCTCTTCTGCTGAAAAGGGGGGTGCCGGGGCACAGTCCCGTGGGTCGGATGGGGTCAACAGCTGCAAAGGCGATAACGCTAGGTTATCCTCACTCGGCCCCTCGAGGCAGATTGTGAAGGATGGGCAGAGGCCAGCAACACTCTGCCCCGCTGCCAGCTCTTCTGCTGAAAAGGGGGGTGCCGGGGCACAGTCCCGTGGGTCGGATGGGGTCAACAGCTGCAAAGGCGATAACGCTAGGTTATCCTCACTCGGCCCCTCGAGGCAGATTGTGAAGGATGGGCAGAGGCCAGCAACACTCTGCCCCGTGGTCAGCTCTTCCGCTGAGCGAGGATCTCCTTGCAGGAGGATGGTTTCTTCACCCCCCGGGGCAATCAATGGCTGCGCACAACCCAGCCTGGGGGAACCATCGGTCTGCTCCTCCTGGCAGACTGTGGGCCGTGGGCAGAGGCCAGCGGCCCTCTGCCCCGTGGCCAGCTCTTCAGCTGGGTGGGGTTCTCCTTGTGAGGGGATGGTTTCTTCCCCCCCGGGGCAATCAATGGCTGCTCACAGCCCCGCCCGGGGGAACCATCCGTCTGCTCCTCCTGGCAGACCGTGGGCAGTGGGCAGAGGCCAGCGGCACTCTGCCCCGTGGCCAGCTCTTCTGCTGGTTGGAGGATAACTTTCACTGCTGCGGGGAGTGTGCAGAGGCCAGCGGCACTCTGCCCCGTTGCCAGCTCCTCCGCTGGACCCGTGAGCACGGCCACCGTGTCAACTTGCGGGGTGAAGGGGTTAACTTTTTCTGCTGGGGCCCCAACGGGGACCCATGGGAGCATCTCGGCCTCCCATAATTCCCAGACCTGTGGACTGTCGGTTTCTTCCGCCGACCCGTCCCAGTACGTGGGACTCAGACCCGACTGCGGAACGCCGTCCAACAATCTCCTGTAGGCCTTCTCGAGCTCCCACTCTCGCTCTGCTAGGAACTCCAGTTCCTCGAACACCGAGTCCCTGCTGTCGTACGGGAGCTCCTGTTCCCGTCGCTCCAATATCTCCTCCGACCGCTCTTCTGTCTCTTCACCGAACCCAGGATCCGCGGCCATGCTCTCGTAAAGCAGTCCCGTGCCACCGTAGCGGGACCCTGCGGTGGAGGCGCCGTCACTGGTGCGGGGTATCAGGGGGCCGGCTAGCCACCGGAGCGCGCGGTACGCGGCATCCAGTGCAATCTCCTGCTGCACCAGGTCCTGGAGCTCTGCCTCCCACTCCTCCGGGGCCCGATCTTGCAGGAACGCTGCTCGAACATCATACTGCACCCGGTGGATGACAGCGTCGGAGGGGACATAGACGCCATGGTAGTCCCTCTCGTGGTACAGGGCCTCGTACCACAGTTCCTGGCGGACCTCGTCTCGCCACTCGTACCCGGTGGGCTCCACTGTAGACCCATGGTACCGGTCCAGGCCTTCCTGTAGCCTTTTCGGGAATTCCACCCTCGCCTCCGCGAGGGTGCAGAAACAGTGGCACTGCCACTCGCTGGGGGGGTGTGGCGTCCTTGGATGCAGCTCCAGGCGAGCTGTAAGTCTCCATCCAAGGGTCGCTGGGATGCGCGATGTCCCCAACACAGGCTCCAGGCGAGCTGTAAGTCCCGAAAGGGTGATCACTGGGGGGTGCAGATTCCCAGGGTGAAGCTCCAGTCGAGCTGTAAGCCCCGACCCAGGGTTCTACGGGATAGGGTTCAGGGGTAGAATATTCAGTCTCTGTCCCACAGAGCGCTGCCATCCGCAGCTCGTGCTGCCGAATCTCCTCTTGCTCCACTTCCAGCCGGACCTCCTGGAACACCCAGCTTATGTCCGCCTCCGATGGGGCAGCTCCCAGTAGGGCAACCCGTTGCCGCACCTGTCTGAGGAAAGCATCTTCCGCTACCTCTGCGAGGACAGGGTTGGGGACGGGTAACATCACCCTGTTCTGATCCATCCTGGTCAGCTCCTTCATCAGGGTTTTCCTGTTCTTATTGCCAGGAGTCCCTCCCCGGTTCTCCAACATCCCACGCAGGGTGTCCCTGTTGTAATGGCTGTACACCGCCATGGCGTAGGTCTCCTTGGGGTCTGCAGAGAGCTTATCCCACCGCTGCCACCAGTATGACGGAATGGGATGTTGTCCGCCTGCGGGTGTGCTCTATCTGCGTGCCCCCGGCGCTTACCGCTGGCCCGACTACCGAGTGACACGGCACTCGGCGTCTCGTGCGGCCTGGAGTGACCCTGGGGAAGGGTTAGCGGGCGGTGGAGGGGACCCCTGCGTAGAACCAGCCCGACCACTGAGCAACACGGCACTCAGCGTCTCGAGCAGCTGGTTCACTGACCTTGTAAGTGTGGGAGCGTCTGCGGTGCGGCCGTGCGAATTCGGGAATCGGGACTTCCCGCGTAAGAATATTCGGATCTTACGGGCGGAGGAATATTCTGATCTTACGGCCGGAAGAATATTCGGATCTTACAGGATCGAGGGAATCTTCGGATCTGATTAGCGATCTCCGTCGAGGGAATATTCGGATCTCGCTGGATAGGAGGAATATTCGGATCTTATCTCCGATCACTCGATGTACCGAAGCGCGGTACGCGGTCCGCGCCTTCGGATCTTAAGGTGGTTCGGAACCGTACTCTGAGACCGCGCGGGATCCTCAGCAAATACGGCCGAAAATAATAGTCATCAGGCGAGGCTGGATGCACTAGAAAATCTGGGTTTATTTTTACACAACACATACATTTATAAACTTTACACCAATATCAGAACAATGGGAATCCCTGCCCGCCCACACAAGTCCCATTGGCCCTCGCTGGCAGGAGGCACCCGGGCCCCGATTCGTATTGGCCGTTACGAATCGGGGAGTTGCCGATTCGGCCATTTTATGATCCGAGTATTCTGATCGAAACCACGAGGCGATCAGAAAATGGCGGCGGGCAAGGCAGACAAAGGGAATTACATTTCACAATACCAACGGGGGACACTTTATTACACCACACACAAATCCACATCTAAAATAAAATACTCAAACTCCGTGGGTGCCACAGCACCTAAGTGTCTATGGGTATAACTGCCACTATGAATCGCCCCTGGCTGAGGGTGCTGGGCCATTCCGTGACACATATCAACACCAAATACCTGATGTAGGCTACAACCTGTGGTGATGATGCAGACATGTTATTCTGTACTTGCACCACACCTTGATAATCAGACCAAAAGGGAGGGGGATGCTTTTATTCTCCAATTCTATCCCCCACAGTTGTATTGCCCCGACGATTGGAAAATAAAAAATTCCAGTAACACCAAGCTTTGAACCCATCCTCTTTGAATCCACTCCTGGGCCATTTGCCTGCTCACCATTTGAAATTACGCTAGACCATACGATCTTACTGTCTGGCCATTCCCCCCCAAACCACCTACAAGTCTCCCCGATCAACTCAAGGGAGGAATTATAATTTATATCGCTACCCTCCCTGATCCTACCGCATTCTCCAGTCCCTTTGGAACCCGTTACCATGAAATCGTCCAAGTAATGTACTATACTTCTCCTCCCCACTTTCTTCTCCACCAACCAATGCAAAAAAGTACAAAGCCTTTCAAAAGGGAGCACGAGATATTGCGCACCCCAATGGTCAAACAGTTTTCTATGTAAAATTACCCATCAAAAGAAAAACCCCTGGACACAGTGGTACAGCCTGAATATATATCAACCTTAGCTAACTCTGCCCCATCACCAGCTACCCTTACCAACTTCACCACCTGATTGAATGAATGGTAGCTAACAGAAGCATCTTCCCTACTTATTGCCTCTGTGAAGAAACGGCTGCCCCAATGTTTATTTGTATTTATTTTTCCTTACATTTCATTGCTCTGTGTATAATGTAGAGTATTTTATTCCCTCTGTATAGTTTAACCTCTGTATTACGATCCAGTCTTTGAAATAGTATACACACCCCCCCTGTAAGTAATGGATTCCTTTTGTTTTCACATGCTTCCATCAGCCCCTCCCCTCCCCCCAGCAACTAAGGTCACCCAGCTCACTGTTATCTGATCCATTGTTCCTAGCTGGGTGTGATCCCATTGTTTCTGCACCTTTCCTCTCTGTGTGTGTCCCTTGCAAATGTAAATAAATGCAGTCTCCATTTTGGGTTGAAAAGAGCAAGGATCTTCTGTACCTTATTGCCTGCCTTCTGCATTATCCTCCATCTTAAGACTCCTCAACCCTGGAATCCTTAACCAATAGTACAAGCTACAAATGTGAAATTCTTTAACCCCCTTCCACCAATGAAACTGTTTCTTGCTTAGTATATTAATCTATAGGCCCGAAGTTAAATCAACCTAACCAAAATAATGAAACCGCATTTGCTAACATCCAAAATCACTGTTTATAACAGACACATTTAGATTTCTATTTGGTTATTAATTGTTATATATTCATAAACCTGGCAGAAACAATCTGGATTAATTTAGTTGCGCAAATGTAAGATTAAAACAGATTGTACAGTTACTGCTGCAACACTTCCTCATTGACAGCAGATCATGTGACTTTTTGAGGCTTAAGATGGCCGCCAGCCATGCCTACTAATTACCTATATTTATAAGATTTATTTATTTATTTATAAAGGATTTTACCAGGAAGGATACCTTGAGATTTCTCTCGTTTTCAAGTATGTCCTGGGTTGAAGAACATTGAAGTGTTACAGTTACAGAAATACAAAGTAATACAATGCAAGATATTAAAAAAACAACACAAATATACAGATTAACAGAAAATAAATATGTAGAAAAATAGTCATTATGTTACATGTATACAGGTGCATTCTGTATTGAGGTATGTTAGTAAGGAGCTCTTGAGTGATTTAAGACTTATGACTTAAGATCATACAGACTATACAAATAATAAGGTTTGATTAAGTATTACAAAGTGAAGTAAATATCAACAAGCATATTGTAACGGTGAGCCCCCTATAGGGTGATGGGTAGCCTTTAATATGCAGAGGTTGAAGCCTTTAGGGCAGGTATATGGTATAACAGGCAGTAACCGGATCAAGCACAATACCTTCAGACTTATACTTCAAATCCAGGGAGTATTACAGGAGAACTAAACTGCTACTAAGCTCCAAAGGTTTCGAGACCAATGGACAACTTAGAGCACCCAACAATACAGAGGATAGCAAAACATGAGCTTCAGAACTAGAAGGTATTTGGCAAAACAGAATGAATTGTGCAAGCTGCAGGGCAGCACTCAATACTGATACAATAGTACAGACTGATGAACCAGACACTCCCAGCCAGGGAGTACAGATAAGGTCTGGACTACCACTCAACAGCAAATTGGCTTCGTGGCCAAATGTCTGCTGAGTGAAAACAGCTACAAAATGCACAAACACAATAATACCTGAAACAGACAAGGTTAATTACTAGAGCGGTCCAAAAAATTCAAGCCAGAAGGTCATACACAGAATATCATAAATACATCAGGGAACAGACAAGAGAGAAATCCAAACATAAGAGCCAGAGGTCATACACGGAATATCAGAACAAAAGTAACAATGATACAGACACTAGGTAGAATAAGGTCTATCCTGATCCAAGGATCAAGGGAAATCCTGGCCCTACATATAGGGCAGAACAGGTCATGTGACCGCAGACCAATAAGCCCAACAGATGGCCTGCAGCCTAAAAACGAAAACAAACAGGAATCCCTGCTACCACCAGCAGGAGGCAGGGCCGAGACGTGACACATATTCTATTTTAAAAAAGTGTAAATCAATACAACGGGTAAATTAGCGCGTATTTAGCCAAATAGATTATAGATTACACACACACGCATATAGCATATTATCAAAATAGAGACAAATTCACAGAATTGGTACACTTAATACTTATCCATAGGGATGAGCTGTTCGGTTCGATCGGTTCGGAGTTTGCATCGAACATAGCCTGTTCGTTTGTTCGCGAACTACGAACATTTCCGCGTGTTCGCCGCGTGTTCGCCCACAATGCACCACAATGGGCCACAATGCACTTTTCCACTGGCCTGAAGCTTGTAATTGGCTACAGCCTTGGACCTGACCACAGGTCTGGTGCAAGACAGGTTTAACACTATGCCAATCACGGCTCAGAGTCCTGATTGGGCAAATTTTGCCCAATCATGGGCTCACAGAGCTAAGTCCCGCAGCACACTATATAAGGCTTCAACGCAGCGCTTCTGCACGCATTTGAGAGGAGATTTCATAGGAGATTGTTGTTGTGTGTTCTTACTGCCTGTCTGCCACGCTACTGGGGGGGTCTCATTTCTACCAAATATCTGGGAATTGTTGTAATCTTTGTGCTCAGTCCCAGCAACTATTTTGGGTGCTCATTTCAGAAAAATATATTGGAATTGAGGTGATCTGTGTCTTGTAACACAGCCAGTGCCACACGTTTTTTGGGGGTCACTAATTTCTACAATATATCTGGGAATTGAGGTGATCTGTGTCTTGTCACACAGCCAGTGCCACGCAGTTTTTTGGGGGTCACTAATTTCTACAAAATATCTGGGAATTGAGCTGATCTGTGTCTTGTGACTCACTGCCAGTACCACACAGTATTTTGGGGGTCACTAATTTCTACAAAATATCTGGGAATTGAGGTGATCTGTGTCTTGTCACACAGCCAGTGCCACGCAGTTTTTTGGGGTCACTAATTTCTACAAAATATCTGGGAATTGAGGTGATCTGTGTCTTGTGACTCACTGCCAGTGCCACGCAGTATTTTGGGGGTCACTAATTTCTACAAAATAGCTGGGAATTGAGGTGATCTGTGTCTTGTCACACAGCCAGTGCCACGCAGTTTTTTGGGGACACTAATTTCTACAAAATATCTGGGAATTGAGGTGATCTATGTCTTGTCACACAGCCGGTGCCACACAGTATTTTGGGGTCACTAATTTCTACAAAATATTTGGGAATTGTTATAATCCGTGTGTTCTCACTGGCTGCCACCCATCAGGGAGTCACACTGATTTAATGGAGGTTTCTGAGACTTGTAATCTGTGTCTTCTCACTGCCAGCTATCAGGGGGTCCCACATACTTCTAGCAGATTTATGCGAATTGTAATTTGTGTCTTCTCACTGCCACCCATCAGGGGGGTCACACTGATTTATAGGAGGTTTCTGAGACATGTAATCTGTGTCTTGTCACTGCCACCCATCAGGGGGTCTCACTGAGTTATAGGAGGTTTCTGGGAATTGTAATCTGTGTCTTGTCACTGGCTGCCAGCTATCAGGGTGTCTCACTGAGTTATACCAGAGTTCTGTAAATCTTTAATCTTTATACCAGAGTTGAATCAGAGTTCTGTATATATTTAATCTATATATCACTCACCATGTCTGAAAGAACAAAAAGGACAGGCAGACGCTCCCAGACACAGATAAGAGGGCAAGCAGCCCCTGTGTCGGGAGGCTGTGCCTCTGGTCGTGGTGGATGTTGTGCATCCTCTGCAGGGGCACGCTTGTCCTTTCTAACTGGTGCTGGCCGTCTTAAGCAGCAGCAACATACAGAGGAGTTGGTGGATTGGCTAACCAGGCCATCCTCGTCCTCCGAGTACTCTGCCAGCCAGGCTTGTAGTGCTTTACAGTCCACCTCAGCTGCCAAAGCATTTAATGCAGCCTCCATGTCCACAGCTACTCCTGCCGTAGCCTCGCTATCACACATGGAGGAGTCAGCTGAATTGTTTGACTACAATGACAGTGACATGCTGCTTGAGTATGCGCAGCAAGTACAGTGCTCTGATTCAATCTCTGAGGTTGAGGAAGGGAGTATAATCAACCTAGAGGAAGGGGGTGCCAGTGATGACACACAAATAACTGGCACTCATGTTGCCCCAGCAGCTGCAGCATACTGCCAAGTTGGCTCCAGTGACGAAGAGATAGGGGGTGATAATGACAATGATGATGTCACTGACTCCACCTGGGTGCCAGATCGAACAGAGGAATCAAGTGAGGAGGAGGGGGAGGAGGAGGCACAACAAACACGAGGCACAACATCCTCTATGACCAACCGTAGCACTAGCCAGTCCAAGGCATCAGATGTCAGAGCTGCTCCGGTGCAGAGCGCTGTTGTCTCAAAGCACACATGCAGGAACTCTGCTGTCTGCGAGTTCTTTAAGAAATGTGCAGCAGACCCCACCGTTGCTATTTGTAATCTATGTCAGATGAGGCTCAAGTGTTGGAAAGACACCGGACGCTTGGGTACCACGTGCTTGAGGTGACATATGACCTCCTGCCACACATCCCGTTGGCGCAAAACTTTGCGTAGGTCCTCCTCCCCCTCATTTGTCTCTACCCCCACTGTATGTCCTGCCATGTCATTGCCTGCTACAACCTCCACTGACAGGGATGATGCTACAGTAATGGATGTACCAGCTCCTCCCTCACAATGTGACAGCATCCCATCAGCTGAAGATTTACGCAGTCAGATTACGTTGCCCCAGCTGCTGCAGCGTAAGAAAAAATATAGTCCCAACCATCCCCATGCACAGCGTCTAAATGCCAGCTTAGCAAAATTACTCGCATTGCAGCTGCTGCCTTTCCAGCTGGTGGACTCTGCTCCCTTCCATGAATTTGCTGAATGTGCTGTACCACAGTGGCAGGTTTCAAAACGCCACTACTTTTCACGGAAGGCCATTCCAGCACTATACCAGCACGTGGAAGACAATTTTATCCAGTCATTGGGAAAGGCAGTCAGCAACAAGGTGCATGTGACTTTAGACACGTGGTCCAGCAAACATGGACAGGGTCGTTACATTTTCTTCACGGCACACTGGATAACTCTGATTGCAGCTGGGAGGGATCCAAGACGGGGCTCTGTGCTGGAGCTTGTTCATCCACCACGCCTCCAGAAAGCTGCTTGTATGAGGTCTGTCTGCTCCACCACCACCTCTTCCTCCTCCTCCTCCTCCTTCTGTGTCTCTGGCGAAGTGGCAGTTAAACCGACGCCTGACAGGGTCTACGCAATGGCTCAAGCAAAAAGAAGCCATACTGTGCTTGAGCTGGTTTATTTAGGGGACAGGAGCCACACTGGGCCAGAAATTCGCTCAGCTCTGCAGGGGCAGGTGCAGAGATGGTTAACACCATGCCAGCTTCAGCTGGGAATGATCGTCTGTGATAATGGCAGCAACCTTCTCTCCGCCCTACGCAAGGGTAAATTGACGCATGTACCATGCCTAGCACACATCCTAAATCTAGTGGTACAGCGTTTCCTAACCAAGTACCCAGGGCTGGCAGAGCTTCTCAGCCAGGCCAGAAAAGTCTGCAGCCACTTCAGACGGTCATTCCCAGCAAGCGTTCGCCTGGCAGAAATTCAAAGAGAATTCCACCTTCCCACAAACGGTCTGATCTGTGACATGCCCACCTGGTGGAACTCGACATTAGCAATGCTGCAGCATCTGCACAAGCAGCAGAGGGCCATCAATGAGTACCTGTGTGAGTATGGCACAACGACAGGTTCAGGTCAACGTGTTTCCCCCCGCCCCCGCAGTGGCTGATGATCAAGGATGCATGCACTGTACTGTCACCATTTGAGTAGGCAACGAGGATGGTGAGCAGGGACAGTGCATGCATCAGTGACACAATTCCTTTAGTGTTCCTGCTGGAGCACACTCTGCGGGGAATTATAGATGAGGCTCTAGAGGCAGAGCAGCGGGAGGAAGAGGAGGACTTCCCTAGCTCTCAAGGCCCCTGTTTTTCGCAGACAGCATTACAGCGGGTCCTCCTCAGATCAGACAGGAGGAAGAGGAGGAATATTTAAGTAGTGGGGGCATTGAAGGTGGGGATTCCTCAAGGGAGGGTTTTGTGTGCCCAGAAACACAAGGGCTAGTGTGTAGCTGGGAGGAGGAAGTCCACGATACGGTCATCCTCACTGACCAGGAAGACTCGGAAGCTAATGCCACCTCCAACCTACTCTGCATGGGCTCCCTTATAATGCAAAGGACCCCAGGATTCGTGCTATCAAGGAGAGGGATCATTACTGGTTGGCAACCCTTCTTGATCTACGATACAAGGGTAAATTTGCAGAGCTCATCCTGCCCGCACAGAGGGAGCACAGGATGAAAAAACTTGAGGACGCTCTAAAGCGACACTTGTGTAACACCTTTCCAGGCACTGGTAGGTTACCAAGTGATGACACAGGTGCTTCTGAGGCTGCGGATGATCAGAGGAATAGTGGTGAAGGCCAGGGCCGCTTGACTAATGCATTTTTTATTTTTTTAGTCCACGACGCCTAGGGACGTCAAATGTAGGCACCCATTGCCAGCATCTTCACCATGTGGTACAGGACTACCTAGGGGCAAGGGCAGACCTGGATACCTTTCCAGCAGATGATCCACTGGCTTACTGGGTGTTGAGATTGGATCACTGGCCAGAATTTAGCCAATATGCTATGCAGCTACTAGGTTGCCCTTCATCTAGCGTGCTTTCTGAAAGGACGTTCAGTGCTGCTGGAGGTTTTGTCACAGACAAAAGAGTGCGTCTGTCCACCGACTCTGTAGACCGGCTGACATTTATAAAAATGAATCAGTCCTGGATCAGCAGTTATCAATCCCCTGATGCTGACGTAACGGAATAGATCGGGGATGTCTTCTGCATTCACAAAACCTCCAGCACTGAACACTTCCACAATACCACAAAAGGGTTACGGTGTGAATGCACTTGCTGCCATGAAAGGCACAATATTTGGCTGCACTGACGCCTGTGCCAGATTTATATCATTTTAATTTTTTGAATTGCAGGGTTCAACCCTGCACTCTTCCACTATATCACAAAAGGGTTACGTTGTGAAGGCACTTGCTGCCATGAAAGGCACAATATTTGGCTGCACTGACTCCTGTGCCAGATATATATAATTAACATTTTTTGAACCGGTCTTTCCAGCTGATGAAGCCGCGTGTTGTGCGGCGAAACGCGTCCTGGACCAGAGTCTAGCTTTTATTTTTGTTGTTATTCCTTTAATAAATTTTTAAAAGAGAACCAGTTCCTGCATGCTTGGTATTTATTGGGTTTGACCAATGAAACCCATATGCCTTTCGTTTCGAGCTCGGAATAGCTCCAGCAAGTGTGAGTTTTCAATTGTCTCACTATTCACTTTGATATTTGGTAGCAGATATACACAGAATCCTGTTTCTGTTTTTTCTCCTTATTATCCAATGAATATGGTGAAGACCTTCTAAGGAGTGGGTTACCTGTGAAGAAATCCCAGATTAACAACCCAAAGGCGACCATCCTCTCAGAGCCGGTGTTCAGGCTCTTCGTTTGTGAGTTTTTTAAACCACACAAGTATTGTCATTGTTTACACAATTGCGGTTTTAGGCTGGGGTCAGACTAACGCATCTTTAACGTGCGTTCTGGCGCACATAATCATGGCCGCACTAGGAGCAAATGACGGGCAATGACAGCCAATATACGAAGTACGGTCGCACGAAAGTCCGGCTGCGCAACATAAGTGGAAAATTAACGCATTTTTTCGAGAACGCTGAACCGCTAGTACGGACGTACAGAGTGCGCTGCGCCCGCTAGCGGTGTGTGTGTGTGATTTGGAGACGTCAGACCCTGCTCGTGTCCGGCCAACATAACGTCCAGACGTAAAAAGTTTCCTGGTTTGGATCCGTAAAACATCACGCACGAAAATGTGCATCGTATGACCGTTTTCGCCTATTCCGTGAAAAAAATACGTCAATGCGTTCGGACGCACTTTTTTACGTTCGCGTGTAAAAATGCTTTCGTTTGACCCTAGCCTTACTGCACCCAGATCTTGTTTTCCTTTGTTTATTTCATTATCTAACAACATTGGTGACGTCATTGGAGAAACCATCCGAGTCTCCTAGCGTATTTCGCGCCGACCAGATACGTATTTTTGTATAGGTTATGGGGACCTCCTAGGCACGATATTTGAAGGAATTTTTAGTTTTTATTTTTAACTCTTATTTCATGGAAAACTCACTGTCCCTTTAAAAAGTTTTTTTTTTACTTTTTGTCCTTGTTTCCTGTCCCCCAGGGCACTAACCGGACCCCCATACACCTTTTATGGCAAATATGTAGCATATATACCCTCTTGGAGGGCACTCTAAAAATTGAATTTTCAGTCCCATTGACTTGCATTGAGTTTGAGTTCGAATCCGAACATTTGAAAAGTTCGAGTTTGAGCGCGATCCAAACTCGGGGGTGTTCGGCTCATCCCTACTTATCCACTCCCAGGCTTTCTTACGATGATAGTACAAGTGGGAAATATGAGGGAGTTGCTGCTTATTTTCCTCTATTTCGGACATAAGTCTCTCCTCTCCCTCAATAAAGACAAGTTTATCGTTCTGAAATTATTATTTACGCAACTGTAGCAAGTGCGCAAAAACGATTGTACATTACTACTGTATCACTTCAAAAATTGTATCAATTAGAATAGTGAAATTAAACATAGTATACAAATTAATTTATTCATCAACTTATTGCTTAGCCCTTGGGGTTACTCCAAAATTCCTTAAACCCACAGCAATTGTTTGAATAACCCTGTAAATCATACCCTGAATAAAAGCCCAGTATGTGAAGCTGCTTGAAAATCCACTAAAGGTGTTACTCTGTATGCACGTAGGGTGCTTTTCTCATTCGGCACACTATAGAGTAATAGTGACTAATGTTCAGTGATTCAGTCTGTTATAAGAAGTTCCTTTGTGTGATTACCGTCCATTTGTGTGATCTCCGTGCGCTATGGCTAGGTCCTTGTGTGATCTCCATCTGCTATGGCTAGGTCTTTGTGTGTTTTCAGTGTGTTATAGCGAGGCTATTGTGTGATTACAGCGTGTTATAGCAAGGTTTTTTATTTTTTATTTTATTTTTAGTTTTATTCTACATTAGTGATTTCAGTGTGTTATAGAGAGGTATTTTTCATGATTTCAGGGTGTAATAGCAAGATCTTTTGTGTGATTTCAGGGTGTATGATAGCAAAATCATTAGCGTGATTTTGGGTGTTATACCGAGGTCCTACGTATGATTTCACTATGTATAGTGAAATCCTTTTGTGTGTATGGTGAGATCGCCCTGTGTGTATAGGGAGGTCATTAGTTTGATTTCACTGTGTTGATATGGGTTGCTTTGTATGATTTTGGCCTGTACACTACAAATTGACTGCAGCTCATGTGTGATTCTAAAATTGACCGTCAGTCATGTGCTAGAGTGAGCACTTAAACTAATAAGGCACAGCAATCCTCAGACAGACACAGGCAAAATTATTGGAACCCAAATGCACCTAATAACATACAAAACAACAAATCACTGAATTGTAGCACAGTTATCAAAGAACAATAACCTATTCGAAATTTCTAGGAATATATATATATATTTATATCAGACTTATGATAGTAGAGTGTACATAACAGATTGATACAGCAAGTAATACTTAGCCAGTCATTGGTTTTCATATGATGATGGTAAAATGGAGTTAGCTGGCAAAGATATTAGTTCTGATTCAGATTGCCACACACAATCCTTTTCTACCCACTACGCCCCTCCCCCTTCACTGCTTATCTCCCTAGTGTAACCAATCACAGAAACCATGCCTGAGCCCAGAGAACAAAGGACCATGCCTGATCCCAGAGGCAAAGGGAACTCACTCCCCATTCTACCTCTTGCACAATCCAGGGATATTTCTTAAGCCGTTCTCTGTCCGATTCCGTCTGTCTCCCAAACAAAGCGTCAGAATGAGTTATACATAGTTACATAGTTACATAGTTACATAGTTATATAGGCTGAAAAAAGACATGCGTCCATCGGGTTCAGCCTCTCCCACATAACCTACTGCTGTTGATCCAAAAGAAGGCAAAAAACCCAGTCTGAAGCGCTCGCCAATATGCAACATACTGGGAAAAAATTCCTTCTTGACCCCAGAATGGCAGTCAGATTTCTCCTTGGATCAAGAAGCTTTTACCCACATATTAAATATTATAACCCTTAATATTCTGTGTCTGCAGGAAGTCATCCAGTCGTTTTTTTTAAAAGTCTGTACAGACTCTGACCCAACCACCGCAACAGGCAGAGAATTCCACAGCTTTATTGTTCTCACCGTAAAATAACCCTTCCTATGCTTTAAGCTAAATTTTCTTTCTTCCAGTCTAAATGGATGACCCCTTGTCCTATGTATAGTCCTGTTAATGAATAGGTTATCAGACAATGGTTGATAATGGCCCCGTATATATTTATATAAGGTTATCAGATCCCCTCTAAGGCGCCTTTTCTCTAAACTAAACAGGTTTAAGCTTGTTAGTCTTTCCTCATAACTTAACCCTTCCATCCCCCTTATTAATTTAGTTGCCCGTCTCTGCACTTTTTCTAACGATATAATATCTTTTTTTAAGACAGGTGCCCAAAATTGCACGGCATATTCAAGGTGCGGCCTGACCATTGATTTATACAGAGGCAAAATTATGTTTTCATCCCGTGAGTGAACTCCCCTTTTAATGCATGCCAGTACTTTGCTGGCCTTGGCGGCTGCTGTTTGACATTGCACATTGTTACTTAGTTTGAAGTCTATGATTATTCCCAAATCCTTCTCCTGCTTGGATTTCCCTAACTCCGTACCATTTAGGGTATAAATTGCTTGTGTGTTCTTCACTCCAAAGTGCATAACTTTACATTTATCTAGATTAAATTTCATCTGCCATTTAAGTGCCCAGTCCCCCAATTTATCTAAATCCCTCTGCAGCGAAGTAACATCCTGCTCACATTGTATTACTTTTCCTAGCTTTGTGTCATCTGCAAACACTGATACATGACTTTCAATGCCTATCTCAAGGTCATTTATAAATAAATTGAATAGTATTGTCCTATAACAGACCCCTGAGGGACACCACTTACCACTGGTGTCCATCTTGAAAATGTTACCATTTATGACCACTCTCTGTACCCTATCTTTTAGCCAGTTTTTATCCAAGAACAAGTATTTTCATCTAGACCATTTTTTCTTAATTTAAGAAGTAACCTTTTGTGTGGAACTGTGTCGAAAGCTTTGGCAAAATCTAAGTAAATCACATCCACTGCGACCCCCTGATCTATACTTCTACTTACTTCCTCATAGAACGTAATTAGGTTAGTCTGACATGATCTGTGTTTCATGAAACCATGCTGATTTTTGCCAATTACATTATACCTCCCAATAAATTCCTGAATATTATCCCTTAGTAACCCCTCAAATACTTTCCCAGCCACAGATGTTAAGCTCACAGGTCTATAATTCCCAGGCACAAATTTTAAACCTTTCTTAAATATAGGGACCACGTCAGCTTTTCTCCAATCCTCTGGTACTATTCCTGAAAGAAAAGAATCTTGAAAGATTAAGAACAGAGGTTTACATATTTCAACACATAGCTCTCTTAGTACTCGCGGGTGAATTCCATCTGGCCCTGGGGCTTTATTAACATTCACATTGTTTAATTTGTGTAAAACCTTGTCCTGAGTCAACCAGTCACTTTGTATTAGTAAGTTTTTATTAATGAATTGCATGTCGCCTGTTATAGGTTTCTCTTTGATAAATACTGAAGAAAAATAATCATTTAAAATTTCTGCTTTATCCTGATCTTCAGTTAACAATACCCCTGACTCAGATTTTAGTGAACCTACATTTTCACTCTTGGGTTTTTTAGAATTTATGTACCTAAAGAATCTTTTAGGGTTGGTCTTGCTCTCTTTGGCTATTTCTTTTTCATTTTCTAGTTTAGCCCATCTAATCGCATTTTTACATGCTTTATTTGCTGCCCTATATGCTTTATAGGATGCCTCAGATTTATCAGATTTAAAAGCTTTAAATGCCTTCTTTTTATTTTTCATTTCCTTAGTTACCTTCCTACTAAGCCACATTGGTTTCAGTCTGTTTCTTTTATATTTATTAACCAGTGGAATATATTGTGACGTGTAGTTTTCTAGTGTTAGTTTAAAGATATTCCACTTATCCTCAGTGTTTTTCCCGTGAAAGAGTTTCTGCCAGTCAATGACATTGAGAGCTTCCTTTATTTTAATAAAGTTGGCCTTTTTAAAATTATATGTTTTAGCTGCCCCTATGAATGTGTTTTTTTGAGTTTATTTCAAAAGACACCATATTATGGTCACTATTTCCCAACTGTTCTTTTACATTAATATTTGAGAAAAGATCCACATTATTTGTTATAACCAGGTCCAGACAGTTATCCTCTCTAGTTGGTGTTTCTACCAGTTGTGACATGAAGGTATCATTTAAAATGTTCAGAAACCGGATTCCCTTTGCTGAATTACTAGTCCCACTATCCCAATTAATGTCCGGGTAATTAAAATCTCCAATAATTAAAGTGCTACCATGTTCTGCAGCCTTCCTAATTTGCTCTAACAGTTGTTCTTCCTCATCATTATCTATATTAGGTGGTTTATAACATATGCCAACCAATAATTGACTTCCCTGTTTATTCCCCAATGAAATATTTACCCATAAGGATTCCACATTTCCCTCATCGCTTTCCAGTTGTGTAATATTTGGCTTTAAATCCTGATTTACATATAAACACACTCCACCCCCTTTCTTATGTTTCCTATCCCTTGTAAACAATGTATAACCGTTTAAGTTTACAGCCCAGTCATGCGTTTCATCCCACCACGTTTCTGTTATTCCTATTATGTCGTATTGCTTAGTGTATGCTATTACCTCTAGTTCCCCCATCTTGTTATTGAGGCTCCTTGCATTAGCAAGCATACATTTAATGTTGTCTCTACCCACACATGCTGAATGCGACTTTACATTACATGCCTCCACTGTTCTGACATTACCCATCCCCCCGGCTCCACCCCCCCTTAGTCTGAACTGAAACCCTTCCGCTATCTGCTCTGTCTCCATTTTGTAAGATACTGTATCCCTCCCCCCTTCCACTAGTTTAAAGTCTCCTCCAACCTTTTAACCATCCTCTCCCCTAGCACAGCAGACCCTCTTCCATTCAGGTGCAATCTATCACAACTATACAGATTGTACCCCAGTGCAAAATGAGCCCAGTGCTCTAAAAACCCAAAGCCCTCCTTCCTGCACCAAGCTTTAAGCCACGCATTGACCTCCCTGATCTGCCGCTGCCTTTCCACTGTAGCACGTGGCACAGGTAGGATCTCAGAAAATACTACCTTGGAGGACCTCTTCTTCAGTTTACTTCCTAATTCCCTGAAATCATTCTTCAGGTCCTTCCATCTTCCGCTTACTTTGTCATTGGTACCAATATGGACCATGACAGCTGGGTCATCTCCAGCCCCTCCCAATAATCTATCAACTCTGTCAACCACATGCCTAACACGGGCACCCGGCAGACAGCAAACTGTCCGGTTAAGGCGATCAGCGCGACAGATTACCCTGTCTACTCTCTTAATAATAGAGTCCCCTACCACCACAACCTGTCTAGGCTTACTTGCCCTCTTTATTCCTCCCTTACTTGGTGGGCTGATCCCCCTGCTGTTAGAGGGAGCAGCCTCCAGTACTGCTACACCTGAGCTGATGCACCCAACATCTTCGCTCAAGGGGGCAAATCTGTTGGTGTGCGCAAGATCAGGACTAGCCAACCTTTTCCTCTTCCTCCCCCCTGTTACCACGTGTCACTGACACCCAGCTACCAACCTGTTCCCCAGTTAACTCCTCTCCTCCCACACCCCTAGATTCCTCAACTATACTTTGCTCCGTGAGAAGCCGCTCCTTTCAAGATTGTCAATCTGCCTCAGCGTTACGATTTGCCCTTCCAGATCTCCAATATGAGCTTCCAGAAGAGCTACACGTTCACATCTGCTACAGAGATATGGACCCTGGAAGGATTCCTCCAGACATGCATACATGCAGCAGGATGTGCACTGGGTCAAACCTTCAAGCTTGCTAACACTCATACCCAAAACAAGACAACAAATATATAAACAACAATTGATACCTGTTATTTAAACTCCTGTTTTTAACTCCACTTGAAAATAGCCCACTTAAAAGTAGACCACCTCAAGCCCCTGTAAGCAAGCTCAGTGAGTTGCCCCTGAGATTATGTAGCCCTACAAGTGAAATCACCTGACAGGCTACACGCCCCCAATTAACAAGTCACCAGCCACCCAGGGAAAAAAAAACAACCAAAAAGCACAACAGAAAAAAAAAACCAGCAGAAAAAAAAAAAAAAAACCAGCAGAAAAAAAACCAAAAAGAGAAATTAAATTGACAAATAAACCAGAGGTTTCTCTCCCTCTAAAGATACAAACCAGACCAGTACAGGTAGAATTCCTGTTTTTAACTCCACTTGAAAATAGCCCACTTAAAAGTAGACCACCTCAAGCCCCTGTAAGCAGTACTACAGTACTACATACAATGTAGTAAGTTTATGAAGGTGTGTTTGCGGGGCGGCTGCATACACTACATCTCCGTATTCAATAGCTGGCATAAGCATTTGTTGTACAATCTGCTTTGTTACCGCGGGGCTCAGGCAGGATTTGTTTCTGTACAGAGCACCTAGTTTGGGCAAAAGTTTAGATGAGAGTTTTTCAATGTGGGGCCAAAGGATAGATTTGGGTCTAACCACATACCTAAATATTTAAGAGAAGTGACTGTGGTCAGCGTGTCATTTGATCTTGTCCTGACACATAGGCCCCTGTTACACATTCTACACATACCCAGATATAAAAAAAAAAAATTGTCCCAAATTTTTTTTGCTGCAACACATATACGCAGATTGACTTTGACAGGCGTAACAACCTAACTTTAGAAAATGGTGGTTGTTAATTCTGATTGGCTGAATCCCGTGAAAAAACAGTCTGCCCACCGATTTCTGCACGCAACGTTCATTTGCGCACAAATTTGCTCTTGAAATTTGACCACAGTGAATCTCTAAGCTGGTACATTTGTGTGAGGTCAGCTGTAACCCAGGGGAGATGAGCGCCTTTTACTCGCACTTTACGCAGCGGAGCATGAGAATTCCATACTTGCAGGAGCACGGACTGAAAGTATTCAATTGCACAGTCCAGGTCTGGGATTAGGTTTAGTCTGTACCATATAGTCACTGTGTTACATGTTTACAGGCGCATTCTGTATATAGTCACTGTGTTACATGTTTACAGGTGCATTCTGTATATAGTCACTGTGTTACATGTTTACAGGCGCATTCTGTATATAGTCACTGTGTTACATGTTTACAGGTGCATTCTGTATATAGTCACTATGTTACATGTTTACAGGCGCATTCTGTATATAGTCACTGTGTTACATGTTTACAGGTGCATTCTGTATATAGTCACTGTGTTACATGTTTACAGGTGCATTCTGTATATAGTCACTGTGTTACATGTTTACAGGCGCATTCTGTATATAGTCACTGTGTTACATGTTTACAGGTGCATTCTGTATAAAGTCACTGTGTTACATGTTTACAGGTGCATTCTGTATATAGTCACTGTGTTACATGTTTACAGGTGCATTCTGTATGTAGTCACTGTGTTACATGTTTACAGGCACATTCTGTATATAGTCACTGTGTTACATGTTTACAGGTGCATTCTGTATAAAGTCACTGTGTTACATGTTTACAGGTGCATTCTGTATGTAGTCACTGTGTTACATGTTTACAGGTACATTCTGTATATAGTCACTGTGTTACATGTTTACAGGTGCATTCTGTATGTAGTCACTGTGTTACATGTTTACAGGCACATTCTGTATATAGTCACTGTGTTACATGTTTACAGGTGCATTCTGTATAAAGTCACTGTGTTACATGTTTACAGGTGCATTCTGTATATAGTCACTGTGTTACATGTTTACAGGTGCATTCTGTATATAGTCACTGTGTTACATGTTTACAGGTGCATTCTGTATATAGTCACTATGTTACATGTTTACAGGTACATTCTGTATATAGTCACTGTGTTACATGTTTACAGGTGCATTCTGTATATAGTCACTGTGTTACATGTTTACAGGTGCATTCTGTATATAGTCACTGTGTTACATGTTTACAGGTGCATTCTGTATATAGTCATTGTGTTACATTTTTACAGGCGCATTCTGTATATAGTCACTGTTACATGTTTACAGGTGCATTCTGTATATAGTCACTGTGTTACATGTTTACAGGTACATTCTGTATATAGTCACCGTGTTACATGTTTACAGGCGCATTCTGTATATAGTCACTGTGTTACATGTTTACAGGTGCATTCTGTATATAGTCACTGTGTTACATGTTTACAGGCGCATTCTGTATATAGTCACTGTTACATGTTTACAGGTGCATTCTGTATATAGTCACTGTGTTACATGTTTAAAGGTACATTCTGTATATAGTCACTGTGTTACATGTTTACAGGCGCATTCTGTATATAGTCACTGTGTTACATGTTTACAGGTGCATTCTGTATATAGTCACTGTGTTACATGTTTACTAGGGATGGGCTGCCGGTTCGATGCGAACATGAGTTTGCATCGAACATTGGCCATTCGACCGTTCGCCGAACGGCAAACATTTCCGCGTGTTTGTCGTGTGTTCGCCCACAATGGACCACAATGCACTGTGCCCTGGCCTGAAGCTTGTAATTGACTACAGCCTTGCACCTGACCACAGGTCAGGTGCAAGACTATGCCAATCAGGGCTCAGAGTCCTGATTGGGCAAATTTTGCCCAATCATGGGCTCACAGAGCCAAGTCCTGCAGCACACTATATAAGGCTTCCCTGCAGCCCTAGCGTGTGTGTTGCAGGAGTGAATGAGAGAGGAGATTGTTGGATTTGCAGGGACAAGCTGGCAGTGGCAAATAGTAGGGAACTAGCAGCCTGGCTGTGAAATATCATACCACAGTTGAATCAGAGTTCATCTGTATCTTTAATCTGTATTTTTATCTATTGTGACGTTTGGGGGCCCACAGAGCACGTGCACAATGTCTTTCAAAAACAAAACAGCTTTATTCACCCTTTCAGGGCAGTCAAAAAGGCAACATAATAAGTACACGCTTGGGTTCAGCGAAATTAAAGCGAAGTCCTGATCTTCAGCACAAATAAACAGAAAAATAATGATGGCTCACCAACGTTTTAAACCGTCCCAAACCTGGGGAATCCTTTCCCCAGTATGTAGAAGCCTCTCCAGCAAGGTACAGCACGTCTCCTGCTTTTGGAACACCAACACACACAGCTTCCACTGATTACTTTCCTTTTTCCTAAAAACTCCCACAATCCTATCTGGGAGTTGCTGGCTTTAAAGATCTTCCTGGATAGGAAGATTAACCCTGTGGTTGCACTTAAAGGGACCACAACCCAAATAGGGGTGAAACATAGTGTCCATCCAGGACCCAGCCCTGCCGACCTCTACACTATACAGAGTTGAATCTGGGTCTTGCCAGCTATCGGGTGTATCACTGAGTTATAGCAGAGTTCTGGAAAATCTGTATATCTTTAATCTAATTCTAGATACCATACCACAGTTGAATCAGAGTTCATGTGTATCTTTAATCTGTATCTTTATCTATTCAGAGTTGAATCTGGGTGTTGCCAGCTATCAGGGTGTTTCAGCCTGCAGGATTGGAATTGAATCAGAGAGAGAGTAGAGGACATTGGCAGCCTTGCAGGGAAAATATCAGGGAAATCGCTGACTTATAGCAGAGTTCTGAATATCTTTAATCTAGATAACACAGTTGAATCAGAGTTCTGCATATCTCCAATCTATATACCAGAGTTGAATCAGAGTTCTGTATATCTTTAATCTACATATCTTTAAAATAAACAGAAATGCTGCCATAGCGTAATAAATTTCTAAACAAATGTAGATAAGAAAAAGGAGGATGCACTCAAATTTTTTTGTGTCTCTCTCAGACACTAGATGCTCCAATCAATCGGCAAAATTAGATGGGAATGCCGAATTTCCCCTGGATACGTAGTCTTGTAATCCCCAAAAAGTGCTGCACGCCAATTATAGATTTAAAAGGCGAAATTTATTTAAAATAAATAAAACAAGCACATGGGTAGAGCACCCAAACGCGTTTCGCGAGCGGCCTCGCTTCCTCAGCAGGTGGAACACCACGCCAGCTTCAGCTGGGAATGGTCATCTGTGATAATGGCAGCAACCTTCTCTCTGCCCTACGCAAGGGTAAGTTGACGCATGTACCATGCCTAGCACACGTCCTAAATCTGGTGGTACAGCGTTTCCTAACCAGGTACCCAGGGCTGGCAGAGCTTCTCAGCCAGGCCAGAAAAGTCTGCAGCCACTTCAGACGGTCATTCCCAGCAAGTGTTCGCCTGGCAGAAATTCAAAGAGAATTTCACCTTCCCACAAACCGTCTGATCTGTGACATGCCCACTAGGTGGAACTTGACATTGGAAATGCTGCAGCATCTGCACAAGCAGCAGAGGGCCATCAATGAGTACCTGTGCGAGAATGGCACAACGACAGGATCAAGTCAATTTGGGTTTTTTTCCCCTGCAGTGGCTGATGATCAAGGATGCATGCACTGTACTGTCACCATTTGAGGAGGCAACGAGGATGGTGAGCAGGGACCGTGCATGCATCAGTGACACAATTCCTTTAGTGTTCCTGCTGGAGTGCACTCTGCGGGGAATTATACATGTGGCTCTAGAGGCAGAGCAGCAGGAGGAAGAGGAGGACTTCCCTAGCTCTCAAGGCCCCAGTCTTTATGCAGACAGCATTCCTGTGGGTCCTCCGATCAGACAGGAGGAAGAATATTTAAGTCGTGGGGGCATTGAAGGTGGGGATTTCCTCAAGGGAGGGTTTTGTGTCCCCAGAACATGGCTGGGAGGAGGTAGTGCACGATAGGGTCATCCTCAGTGACCAGGAAGACTCAGAAGCTAATGCCACCTCCAACCTATGCTGCATGGGCTCCCTTATCCTGCAAAGCCTGCAAAAGGACCCCAGGATTCGTGCTATCAAGGAGAGGGATCTTTACTAGTTGGCAACCCTTCTTGATCCACGATACAAGGGTAAAGTTGCAGAGCTCATCCTGCCCTCACAAAGGGAAGCCAGGATGAAACAATTTGGGGACGCTCTAAAGCGACACTTGTGTAACACCTTTCCAGGCACTGGTAGGTTACCAAGTGATGACACAGGTGCTTCTGAGGCTGCGGTTGATCAGACGAAGAGTAGTGAAGGGGGCCGCTTGACTGATGCCTTTTCCAATTTTTTGTCCACGACGCCCAGGGACGTCAAATGTAGGCACCCATTGCCAGCGTCTTCACCATATGGTGCAGGACTACCTAGGGGCAAGGGCAGACCTGGATACCTTTCCAGCAGATGATCCACTGGCTTACTGGGTTTTGAGATTGGATCACTGGTCAGAATTTAGCCAATATGCTATGCAGCTACTAGATTGCCCTTCATCCAGCGTGCTTTCTGAAAGGACATTCAGTGCCACTGGAGGTTTTGTCACAGACAAAAGAGTGCATCTGTCCACTGACTCTGTAGACCGGCTGACATTTATAAAAATGAATCAGTCCTGGATCAGCAGCTATCACTCCCCTGTTGCTGATGTAACTGACTAGATCGGGGGATCTCTTCTGCATTCCCAAAACCTCTACCACTGCACTCTTCCACAATACTTTAGCGGGGCTACGGACGGTGTGAAGGCACTGTTGCCAACACTAAAGGCCCTAATTTAAAGCACCTATTGTTACTTTAATCCAAAGCCTGCATAAGTTTCACCATAATTTATCCAAAAAATCACTAAACTTGTTCTGCGTGTCCTAAAACGTCTCCTCTTTTCATACAGGCTGCCACCCCAAGCAGTTGTTTTTGAATAGATGAAAGGAAAACCATTTACCGTCATTTGAAATGTCATTTTTTTCTTTTTAAATGTTTCTATACATCCTACAAATCCGCCACTTCACGGGCAGGTTATGGGGACCTCCTAGGCACGATATTTTAAGGAATTTTTTGTTTTTATTCTTAACCTTTATGTCAAAGAAAAATCACTGTTCCTTTAAAAACGTTTTTTAAAACTTTTTTTCCTTGTTTCCTGTGCCCCCCAGGGCACTACCCGGACCCCCATACACCTTTTATGGCCAATATCTTGCATATATGCCCTCTTGGAGGGCACTCTAAAATTCATTGACGTGCATTGAGTTCGATTCGAGTTCGCGTTCGAATTCAAACTTTTTAAATTGTTCGAATGCAAACCGAACACGGGGGTGTTCGGCCCTTTATTAATATTATTATTATTATTCTTTATTTATAAAGCGCCAGCATATTCCGCAGCGCTGTACAATAAGCACAGTACAGACAGGGTTACAATACATTGAACAACATTTGACAAACAGTACAGGAGGAGATGAGGGCCCTATTCCCGTAGGAACTCACAATCTGGGAGGGTTGGGGTTGGAAACAGGAGGAGAGGACTGTAAGGTGAGAGTGATTGATGGTTGTGTCAGTGAGTTGGGTGGTAGGCTTCCCTAAATAGGAATGTTTTAAGGGAGCGTTTGAAGGAAGAGAAGTTAGGGGAAAGTCTGACAGTACGAGGGAGAGCGTTCCAGAGAGTGGGGGCTGCGCGTGAGAAATCCTGCAGTCTATCATGGGAAGAGGTGATGCGGGGAGAAGCTAGGCGCAGGTCACTGTTTGACCTTAGGGAGCGGGCTGGGGTGTATTTGGTGATTAGTGAGGACAGGTAGTGGGGCGCTGAGTTAGTGAGGGTTTTGTAGGTAAGGATAAGTATTTTGAACTTAATTCTGCAGTGGATGGTGAGCCAGTGAAGGGACTCGCAGAGGGGAGCGGCAGAGACAGAGCGGCGGGTGAGGTGAATTAGCCTGGCGGAGGCGTTCAGGATGGATTGTAGGGGGGAGAGGCGGGACAGAGGGAGGCCAGATAAGAGATTATTGCAATAGTCGAGTCGGGAGATTACCAGGGCGTGCATGAGTTGTTTTGTGGTGACAGCGGTAAGAAATGGCCGAATTCTGGAAATATTACGCAGTTGGTATCGGCAGGAGGAGGAAAGAGACTGGATGTGGGGGATGAAGGAAAGAGCAGAGTCCAGTGTAACTCCAAGACAGCGAACTTGGTTTGATGGGGAGATGGTGATACCCTCCACCGTGATAGAGAAGTCAGGAGGTGGGGAGGCATTAGAGGGAGGAATAAGTAGGAGCTCAGTCTTTGACATGTTGATCTTTAGGTGGTGGGAGGCCATCCAGGAGGAGATGCCAGATAAACAGTCACTGACTTTTGAAAGGACAGGGGGAGAGAGATCAGGGGTAGAGAGGTAGATCTGAGTGTCATCAGCGTAGAGGTGGTAATTAAAGCCAAAGCTGTTGATGATTTTGCCCAGGGAGGAGGTGTAGATGGAAAAGAGCAGAGGACCAAGGACAGAGCCTTGAGGTACACCAACAGATAGAGGCAATGAGGAGGAGGAGTTACCACCAAAGGACACACGGAAGGACCTGTTGGATAAATAGGAGTCAACCCAAGCAAGTGCAGTGTCACCGAGACCCAGTGAGTTGAGGGTCTGTAGAAGGAGGGGGTGGTCAACAGGGTCAAAAGCAGCCGAGAGGTCAAGCAGGATGAGAATAGAATAGTGGCCGTGTTTTTTAGCAGTTAGGAGGTCGTTGGTGACTTTGGTGAGGGCAGTTTCAGTTGAGTGTAGCAGACGGAAGCCAGATTGCAGGGGGTCAAGTAGGGAATTGGAGGACAGGAAGAGGGAGAGGCGGTTGAAGACTAGTTTTTCTAAGAGCTTTGATGTGAAGGGAAGCAGGGATACAGGGCGGTAGTTGGATTGAGAGTTGGTGTCTAGGGATGGTTTCTTTAGTAAAGGTGTAACTAGCGCGTGTTTGAAGGCGGATGGAAAGGAGCCAGTGGAGAGAGATAGGTTGAAGATGTGTGTGAGAGCAGGGGTGAGGGAGGAGGAGAGGGGAGGAATTAGATGTGAGGGAATGGGGTCGAGCGGGCACGTGGTGAGATGTGAGGAGGACAATAAGGAATTGACTTCCTCCTCAGTGGCTGGGAGGAAGCGGCAGAGGGTGGCAGAGGGGACCTGTGGGAGTGGAGATGGCAGATAACTATCTTGTGTTGGGATGTTGCTTCTGATAGTTAGAGTTTTACTGAGGAAGTAGTCTGCCAGGTCTTGAGCGCTGAAGGCAGCTGAGGGGGGAGGTGCAGGTGGGTAGAGGAGGGTGTTGAAGGTGGACCAGAGCCGTTTAGGGTTGGAGGACAGCGTAGATATAAGAGATGAGAAGAAGGATTGTTTGGCCAAGTGGAGGGCAGAGGTGTATGACCGGAGAATAAACTTGAAGTGAACAAAATCAGCTTCAGAGCGGGATTTCTTCCAGGCACGCTCTGAGGTGCGGGAGCATCTTTGCAGGTAGCGAGTCTAGAGGGTGTGCCAGGGCTGAAGTTGGCGGCGTGGGGCCTTACAGAGTCGAAGAGGAGCAAGAGTGTCTAGAGCAGAGATAAGCGTAGTGTTGTAGTGATCAGTGGCAGCATCAGGGCAGGTGAAGGATGAGGTATGAGGGAGGTGGTGAAGTAGGTTGGAGAATTGATGGGGGTCCACAGCATGTAGATTTCTGCGAGTGTGTGTGCGGGGTGGGGGAGCAGGGTGTTTAGGAAGTCCAGATAGGTTGAAAGAGAGAAGGTGGTGGTCAGAGATAGGGAAAGGGCGACATTTGAACTCAGAAATGGAGCAGAGGTTGGAAAAGACCAGGTCAATAATGTGACCATCGCGGTGGGTAGGGAGGAGGGAGGATTGTGTGAGTCCAAGGGAGGACGTGAGTGAAAGAAGTTTGGAGGCAGCAGGAGCGGAAGGATCGTCAATGGGAATGTTGAAGTCCCCGAGAATTAGGCATGGAAGATTAGAAGACAGGAAGTGAGAAAGCCAGGTAGCAAAGTGGTCAAAGAACTGGGAGGTTGTTCCCGGTGGGTGGTAGATGACTTCCACCATGAGAGCCAGAGGAGAGAACAGGCGGATGCAGTGTGTCTCGAAGGAGGAGAAGGAGAGGGATGGGGGTGGAGGGAGATGCTGGTAGGTGCAGGTGGGAGAGAGCAGGAGTCCGACCCCGCCACCATTTCTCTCACCCGGTCTGGGGGTATGGCTCAAGTGTAGACCGCCATGTGAGAGAGCAGCAACGGAGGCCGTGTCAGAGGGAGTTAGCCAAGTTTCAGTTACAGCTAGGAGGTTGAAGGAGTTTGAAAGGAAGAGGTCATGGACGGCTGTGAGTTTGTTGCACACAGAGCGAGCGTTCCAGAGGGCGCAGGAGAAAGAGGACAGGCACTGAGGGATTATGGGAATGAGGTTGCTGGGCTTGCAGGGAGGTGATTTATGTGCGATGGAGATAGGATGAGAGGGAAGTATTGGATGTGCTGTGGGGCCAGGGTTAGGGGATATGTCACCTGAATAGAGTAACAGCAGGAGGGTGAGAAAGAGAAGGTGGGAATGGGATTTGTGGGAGTGGGAGTGATTGGCAGCACGAGAGTTAGAGGGAGACCATGTTCTGAGGAAACAAAGGAGCTCATGCGAGGCCATCATGTGGGACGAGAGGAGGGAGGGAGAGATGCAGATTGTGTAGGGGTCGGTGGTAGAGGGGCAGGAGTTCCATTTAAGGAGAAAGGTAGAAGTGTGAGAGAAAGCATGATATAGACGTGTGTTTACCCAGAGTAAAAAGTGGGCCTTGCAGTTTTGCAGTTCCTTCCTCCAGTCCCGCAACTCCAGGAATCAACTCTGAGCGTCCACTTAAGAATGCCACTCAACTCCAGCAATCAACTCTGAGCGTCCACTTAAGAATGCCACTCAACTCCAGCAATCAACTCTGAGCGTCCACTTAAGAATGCCACTCAACTCCAGGAATCAACTCTGAGCGTCCACTTAAGAATGCCACTCAACTCCAGGAATCAACTCTGAGCGTCCACTTAAGAATGCCACTCAACTCCAGGAATCAACTCTGAGCGTCCACTTAAGATTGCCACTCAACTCCAGGAATCAACTCTGAGCGTCCACTTAAGAATGCCACTTAAATGACACTGGAGCCTGGCTCAAATGGAGCCTGGTATAGTTGTTATATAGGGCGGACTGATTGCATTCAGGCAGTTAAAAAGTCAACAGCTGAAGCTGGATGGGCTGTGTCAATAGGGCAGGAGATTCACATGCTAATTAGCAAAGCAAATGGTGGAGAAAAACAAAAATAAATAAAAAAACAGAAAAAAAACAAGGAAACGTTATAATGTGGGTGCCTGCGAATACTGGGTGATGGGGGTCCTACCAGCAAAAGTATGCAGGGGTTCAGTTGAGATGTGGGTGTCTGTGGATGATGGGTGATAATGCCTACCAGCAAAAGTATGCAGGGGTTCAGTTGAGATGTGGGTGTCTGTGGATGATGGGTGATGGGTGATAATGCCTACCTGTGGAGAGAGGAGACACAGGAATTAGGGATCGTGATGGCGTAGGGGATCTTGGATAAAACTCCAGGAATCAACTCTGAACGTCCACTTAAGAATGCCACTTAAATGACACTGGAGCCTGGCTCAAATGGAGCCTGGTATAGTTGTTATATAGGGCGGACTTCCCTAATGTTTACAGGTTCATTCTGTATATAGTCACTGTGTTACATGTTTACAGGCACATTCCGTATATAGTCACTGTTACATGTTTACAGGTACATTCTGTATATAGTCACCGTGTTACATGTTTACAGGTACATTCTGTATATTGTCACTGTGTTACATGTTTACAGGTGCATTCTGTATATTTGTCACTATGTTACATGTTTACAGGCGCATTCTGTATATAATCACTATGTTACATGTTTACAGGCGCATTCTGTATATAGTCACTGTGTTACATTTTTACAGGTGCATTCCTCATTGAGGTATGTTAATATGGAGCTGTTGAGGGACTTTAGACTGGGGGAAGATTTGATGGCGTCTGGGAGGTTATTCCATAACTGTGGCGCTCTGTTGGAAAACGAGGACGGAGCCACTGTCTTTTTGTATTGTGGTATTGTAAGTAAGGTGCTGGTCCTGGATTGGAGTTTATAGGATGAGGGAACTGCTAGGGCAGTGTTTCCCAAACCTGTCCTCGGGACCCTCAACCAGGCCAGATTTTGCAGATCACGGGCTCTATTACATTCTACGCGTTAAAATGCGGGCACAAGGGAGTAAAACCTGCACCCGCAGTTTTCCCCCTTGCGCCCGAGTTTTAACGCTGCATTACAATGGAGGCGGAAAAATGCTGCCTGTATTGTTATTACGCGTTAAAATCAGGGATGCTCGCCGCAGCGCTGAGCGCAGCCGCGAACATCCACTCGATGGAGTCCATAGGTCTCCATTGCGTTCCCCCCTGCCGGTCCCCCCGCCTTATGAGATCCGGACGGTCGGCATAGTGATACGCAGGGAGAGACTGAGGGGACTTTTTCCCCAGTCTTTCCCTGCTCCCGCCGGTTGGAGGTGGTTGGAGCCGCGGTCCTTGCCGCGGGACAGAGGGTCAATATGGGATTTTTTTGTTTGTTTTTTTAGGCTGGTGTTAACGGATTGTGCAGAAGCGAAATCCGTTAACACCAAGTCCTGGCTGTGGTTAACTTTTCGCTAACCAGAGCCGGACGTTAATCAGCGTTGGGACTTTATAATCCAGCGCTGATTAACACTTTGCACTCCCCATGTTAAGTATAGTGAGTAGGGATGAGCTGTTCGGGTTTGGACGGTTTGGAGTTCGACCCGAAATTTGGCAGTTCGAAAGTTCGCGAACTTCGAACTTTTTGGGTGTGTTCGGTTCGAGTTCGAAAAAAAAAAAAAAAGATTGAAAAAAGTATAGAAAATGCTTAAAAAAATACAAAAAAATCTAGAAATAAAGAGACTCTTTACTGCAGAATATTATAAGCAATGGTTTATTAGATATTGAATTAAAAACTAATGTGTACGTGGAAAGATTATCAACTCTAAATTACCTCTGGTCACAAACGGGCATAACACCAGGTGTTTTTAGTCTGGTAATCAATTTGATACATTGTACACTATACTGAGGGGGTGGGGTCTGCTTCTGATTGAGATTTGAGAATTAATTTCCCTCCTAAAACATCCTAATATGCTGCATTTAACCCTTTCGCTGCTGAGGCTTTTCACACCTCTGTGCTGAGGTCATTTTTACAGCTTTCGCTCATCATGTTTAACCGCGTTTTGTAGCCATATTTTGATATAAGACCCAGACATATTATATATCGTTCTTTCCGGCAGACTTGGCAGATTCATAATATGTCATTATTATATGTATACGTTATGTCATGTCTGTATATTATAACAAAAAATGCAATAAAATTAGAATTTTCAATAATTTATTATGTGTAAAGTGTTTTTTTCACATTTTAACATGCAATCATTTGCGGATATATTTTGTAAGGGGTGCTTGTTAAAAAAATTATAAATGGGGTCTCGTTAAAATTTTTTTTGGGGGAAAATTTTGCTTTTTTTTAACAAACGCACCGCATACAAAAATCGTTAGTGCAGCATTATTGTTCACATTATAATTAAAATGGGAACAATATTTCTGTATTAACAAAACAAAAACAAACAAAAAAAATTGTTTATTTTTTTAGAATTTTTTATAAAATATTTTTTTTTTTTCTTTTGTTTTTTTTTTAAAAAAAATATTTATACTCATGTTTGGTATCCTTGGAAAGGCCATACTCTGGCCGATACAACGATATCAAACAGTAACCCCTAGCTGCCACGGATCGGAAGATAGGGGGTTCCAATGAACCCCCTATCTCCACCATTGGTGGCAGCTAGGGGTTAACTTCAGGACTGGCGTCATCGTGCTATGCACGATGACGCCAGTCCTCAGGGGGAGTTCCTGGAGGCTTGGCCGACATCCAAGATGTCGGCCAGCTCCAGGAGAGTATCACGGTCCGGCGCTTTTCAGCACCGATTCGTGATCCGACTCCCAGGGGTTAATCACAGCCACCGTTTGGAAGGGCAGGCTGTGCCCTTCCAAACGGTGCCTGGATTAACCCTCTGCCCCCCGGCGATCGGGAGGGAGAGAGGTCCGAAGGACCCCCCCTCCCTTTCAGGCGCTTCCTCTGCACATGCGGGGGGCGCCTGAATTAGATGTCATCGTGCCGCCGCGATGACATCTAATTGCTCCGCCGGGGTCCCGGAGTGCCGGGCTGACATCCAAGATGTCAGCCCGCACTGGGGGGGGCACAGCAATCCGCCGGAATCCAGCGGATTGCTGCCTCCTGTGCATGGACGCGCTCCATAGCACAGGAGAACCACTTGGCTGGACGCGCTGAGCGCGTCCATAGCAGCCAAGTGGTTAACTGGTGTTTGAAAAAAATTCAAAATAACATCTAAAGCAATGTTATTTTTCACCTCGGGATTAAACATTCACAGGGTTATTCAGAGAGCGGTGAAAAGCAGGAGAATAACTGGAGAAGTGAAAATTCTAGGTCAAAATAGGCAAACCAGAAAAATTCTCCCATTTATCTCACTTTCCAAATTGGCTATTTGGTCTAGATTGTTCTCTTCTCCTGCCAATTCTCCTGGCTTTCACCTCTCTCTCGGGGTTATTCAGAGAAAGGTGAAAGCCAGGAGAATGGCAGGAAAAGAGAACAATCTGGACCAAATAGCCGATTAGGAAAGTGAGATAAGGCTAGGGTCAGACTAACACATTTTTCGCAGCGACCGAAAGTGCGTCCGAACACATTGCCGTATTTTTTCATGGAATGCGTGAAAACGGTCATACGATGCACATTTTTGGGCGTGATTTTTACGGATCCAAACCAGGAAACTTTGGGTGTCTGGACGTTATGTTGGCCAGACATGAGCAGGGTCTGACGTCTCCAAATTACGCGCACACGCCGCTAGTGGACGCAGCGCACTCTGTACGTCCGTACTAGCTGTTCTGCGTTCTCGAAAAAATGCGTTCATTTTCCACTTGCGTTGCGCAGCCAGACTTTCGTGCGACCGTACTTCGTATATTGGCCATCATTGCCCGTCATTTGCTGCTAGTGCGGCCGTGATTAAGTGCGCCTAAACGCAAATTCGCTAGTCTGACCCTAGCCTAAATGGGAGAATTTTTCTGGTTTGGCTATTTTGACCTAGAATTTTCCATTCTCCAGTCATTCTCCTGCTCTTCACTGCTTTCTGAATAACCCTGACAGGGTTATTCAGAGAAAGGTGAAACTCAGGAGAATGACTGAAGAGAAAATTCTAGGTCAAAATAGCCAAACCAGAAAAAATTCGCCTTTTTTTCTCACTTTCAAAATCGGCTATTTGGTCTAGAATTTTCCATTCTCCAGTCATTCTCCTGCTTTTCACCGCCAAAAAATCAGGAAACTTTTTCTGCGTGTCCAAAAATGTCTCCTCTTTTCATACAGACTGCCGCCCCAAGCAGTTGTTTATGGATAGATTAAAGGAAAAGCATTTACCGTCATTTGAAATGTCATTTTTTGCTTTTTACATATTTCTATACATCCTAGAAATCCGCCACTTCACGGGCAGGTTATGGGGACCTCCTAGGCACGATATTTGAAGGAATTTTTCGTTTTTATTTTTAACCCTTATTTCATGGAAAACTCACTGTCCCTTTAAAAACTTTTTTTTTTTACTTTTTGTCCTTGTTTCTTGTCCCCCAGGGCACTACCCGGACCCCCATAACCTTTTATGGCAAATATGTAGCATATATGCCCTCTTGGAGGGCACTCTAAAAACCGAATTTTCAGCCCCATTGACTTGTATCGAGTTCGGGTTCGGGTTCGGATCCGAACATTTGGAAAGTTGGGGAGTGTTCGGCTCATCCCTTATAGGGAGCACAAAGTACAGTAACCTCGCGCTGAAAAGCACAAGATACCAAACGCTAAAGCGTTACTTAACCAGTTTGCGTTTGGATTGTAATATGCGGTAGACCCGTGGCTAACGTTAATGCTCACGCAGGTGATCGTTAATGTTTGCGTGAAGAGTGTAATAGGGCCTCAGGCTGGAAAGGTGACGAGTGCGTCTAGATTCCAGCGACGGCCAGTTTAGCTCTTTTAACATGTCACAACGGTGGGTCATGTAGGTGGGTCATGTAGTTACATTGTAGCACAAAGCGGCAGAATCTATATACAGTATATAAACGCGAAAGTCCTGACTGACTCATCAACGCCCAGCTGAAACCGTTTAACCTAGGAACGTGAAATTTTGAAGGTGCACTGTTTTTATGATGTAGGGACCCACTAAGGAAGGATTTTTGGAAACTCCACCCCTAAGGGGGTGAAAAAGGGGGTTGAATATTTTAAACACGATACCTATAGCTCAAAAACAGAAGATGCTACAGACGTGAAAATCGGTATTTAGATTCGTCTTGAAAAATAAAAAAACACGTATTTTAACGTTTTTAAAAAATTCGACTGGGGGGCAAAAAAAGGGGGTTGAATATTTTAAATATTTTAAACAGGATACCTATATCTTAAAAACAGACGATGGTACAGACGTGAAAATCGGTATTTAGATTCATCTTGACAGCAATTGCAAATCCAGTCGCAACCCTAATAAATGAGTCACTGGCAACTGGTTACATACCCAAGCTCTGGAAGACTGCAAGAGTGGTACCTATCCATAAAAGTGGGGACAGTACTTTGGTATCCAACTACCGTCCGATATCGTTGCTCCCTGTAATGTCAAAAGTCTTGGAAAAATGTGTCTACACACAATTACGTGATTATTATCAATATTGGAACTACTTAACCCCGGATCAATCAGGCTTTCGTCCAAATCACTCAACTACAACCGCCCTTTTAAAAGTCTGCAATGATATCCAGGCTGGGATGGAACAAGGAAACCTAACTGGAGCCATCTTCCTTGATTTTGCCAAGGCCTTTGACACGGTAGACCATGGCATCTTGTTAGAAAAACTTAAAAACTCTGGCATTGGTGATCGCACGCTAACCTGGTTTCAATCATATGTATCCGACCGATCACAATATGTGTCAATTTCTGGCAGCTCCTCCCTCCCGCTCCCAGTCACTTGCGGTGTACCCCAAGGCTCAGTACTAGGCCCCCTGCTATTCACAATATTCATAAATGATCTGCCCAACGTCTGCAAAGCCTCAACTGTACACATGTACGCAGACGACACTGTGATCTATACCAGCAAACCAAATCTCCCGCAGCTGGAGGCCGTGCTGCAAGAACAATTCACAGAGGTAGAAAAGTGGATCAAAAACAACAAACTTTTTTTAAATACTGACA